>CCAG010006833.1:0-99327 GCA_001077435.1 Glossina morsitans morsitans | reverse complement strand
CTCTCTCTCTCTCTCTCTCTCTCTCTCTCTCTCTCTCTCTCTCTCTCTCTGCTTATTATTATACAGTATACAGTATATAGGAGTAATTTGATTTTTTCTTTATCATATTAAAATTAAACAGGCTATCACTATGTGTGTTGATTAGTTGTTGTCCTACTGTTGTCTTAATATTTTTTCCACTGTCTATTATCAGAAAATATCCATTCAAACAGAGCAAAAAACTTAAGGAGAGGAGTTTTTTTTTTTTTGGAATGAAAAAAAGGAATAAAAAAGCTAAGCTAAACGTTTCTTCTCTCGTTCATGTCTTTTTTGAAATTCTTTTCCTATGACTACTTAAAATTTTGCTTATTAATCCAAGTCCACAAAGAGTTTCCATCAGAAGAGCCCAATGCGAAAGAACGATCTGCAAGCCCAAAAAAATTCGAGGCCAATGAGTTGAGAGACTTATTGGACGAAAACTCAGCTTAATGTTATAAAGAACTTTCGAACAGCCTGGCAGTTGTGATGATGAGCCAACTGTTCCTAGACGTTTGCATGCAATGGGAAAGTTCCAAAAGAAGCGAAAATGTCTACCATACGAATTGACTGAAAATGACATTTCGAACCGTTTCAACATCGGGGTTTCATTGCTTGCCGGGGGAAAAAAAGAGTAGTTTTCTGTGGCGTATTGTGACTGGCGATGAAAAGCAGAAAAAGTCATGGGTTAATCCGGTAGAGCCATTCACATCGACACCGAAACGGAATATTTATGGCCACAAAGTGTTGATATGTACATAATGGGTTAAGTAATGGGTATAGTGCATTACGGTCTGCTAAAACCGAATGAAACTGTTATTTCAGATGTCTACCGAGGTCAACTGAGCAAAGTGAACGGTGTCTTGTTGTAAGAAAGACAAGCAAGCGGTTAATTTATTTATTTATTCCTCCTCTTGCATGACATGTCGCTTGGCGACAGGTTGCGAGAGTTGTCCACGATACACTGTTGCCGGTCGAATGGGAAATTCTGCCGCATCCAATACGCTCACCAGACATGGCGTCTACTGATTCTCACTCGCCCAGATGGGTGCAGCATGTCTTGGCTGGTACATGGGTCCGCAAAGTTGAAGAACGACGAAAATGCGAAAGTTTTTTCGACAACGCCAGATAACGCCAGAATACCAGAAATATGGTAAAATGTTGGAAACTACTTTGGTTAACATATCAATTTTCTACGATAAATGCCTTTTTCAAGTGAAAAAATGGCCAAAATGTTTGCAACCTCCCAATATTTTATTGAACATTACTTCAAAGGATATATTTTTTTTGTAGAATTTGATTCACTTGCTGCAAATGCTGTATAGTTTCATTGAATGTTTAATTGTTTTTATATAATCACGGTATGTAGATAATAAAATTATATATTTTAAAATATTTTACTAAATATGGAATATTTCAAGAAAAATGTCTCGTTTAAATGCAAAACAAATTCATTCTGAACAGAAATTCTTGGAAAATTTCATATAAAATCATTTTCTATGAAATTGATATTATCATAAAGCAAGAGTTATATTGAGGCGAAAAACAGAAAAAACAAAAAAAAACAAAAAACAAAAAAACTACAATAACAACAATAATAATATTATTTATAACAATATTAGATTGATGATTACTTTGGGTTTATAAAATAATACCTTGCAAAGCATATGGTTTTAGAGATCCTTGAGTAAGCGAAAACTTATGTAAAGTCATCATACATTTTGTCGTTGCGGGAGTAAACGTAAATAAAACACTCTTCTGATTGATTTTTGGATAAAATTTCTTTTCAATACATCGTGTTTGGACCTTGCAATAATTTGTGGAGCACAATGCATGCGTAATTGTACAGCGTACAGAAATTGCATAATTGATATGAGAATCAAAGTCGCTACGAGTATATCCGTATGAGCGATCATGTCAGTATTCGTCAGGTTCAAATCTCAAATACGATAGAGTTTACCTTGGTCGTAGGTATAGTCTCCGCTCAGAGTCGGTGCAACCGTAACGCTTATTAATTGAGCATACATCCACTAGTCTGCGGCTACCATCTCCCCATCGTTTGCCCTTTTCTCGTTTCTTTCCAACCGTCCTTGTGTTACACGAATAGTGAGCAATCTTTAAGTGGGTGGTCATATTAAACCATATACACATATACATTTTTAGGTATTTAATGTAAGTTAATTTTTGTAGGCGTTAACTTAACAACTAAGAAACGTTATGGCATCAGTAGGATTATCACATTCGCATTTGTTCGAGGTAAGTGAAATGATTTACTTCGATTCACTTCGAAGCTAACAGGAAGGTAACAAAACTGCAAGTCAATACGAGGCTAAATTCGATTAAGCCGCATGTCCTCGGATGTGTTTGCAAGGGTTTTTCGATTTCTACTCTGGTAAGCGCATGGTTTTTAAAAATTACCCAATGGCGAAATTAAAGAAAATATGCAAAAATCTTATCCTAAGAATATGCCAAGACCACAGAAAAGCATGCTTGAATTGAGAGAAGCACTCCCCTTTCGAAAAACTTGAAGACAAGGATTTATCTCTTTTGCTTCATTCATTCATTCAAATGATCGATGAAACATATTTCTCCGCAAAATATGACGCGATTTTTTTTTCTCTTCTCAAACACTGATATTAACAACTTTTCGAAAGTGATTTGCGTTAAAAAAATTAAATTTAAGTTTTATCAGTTTTGTAAAATTTCCATAAAGTATTGCATAAAAAATCAGCCTAAGTGGCCGAGTAGGCTAAGTATGTCGAATAACAAGCCAACGGTGGTGGATTCAAATGTCAAATGAGTTGGATTTTTCAATAAAGCCGATAGAATGGCCTCAGACGCTAGTGCTATTGAGACTAAGACTTTAGTCCTTGAATTTATTTCCCAAACTAAATTAATTATAATAATAATAATAATAATAATAATAATAATAATATTATTATATAAAAAATATTTTTTAATAATTAAATAAAGCTTTGATGTGAATAGTGTTTCTTCAAAATGTTGCGATTAAAGGGCATATTGAAGGACATATAAAAACTTCATAGAATAAACAAAGAGTTATTTTAAATAATAAAAAAATGTTAATACTTATGTTATGTTATGTACTTGAATAATGTTACACGTAAGAAAGAATTCAGCTACAATAACATAACAATCAAATTAGGCGGTTAAATGTGTATGACGAGTCCATCCGTCCTTGTTGGATTTCCTGATATTTATGCATATGTGATCATTATGCATGTGTATTGACGATGATAACGACAAGTGTATTAGTATATCGCTAAAAAGATCGACACATTTAACCGGTTAAATAAACTCTTCAAATTTAAATTGATAATAATACAAATCTTATACCAAACGTTAAGTCTGAGCTTTTAACGACAACGATAAGGGCAGAATAAAAAGAGGAAAATCCATGTATAAGAGAAGAAAAAAGACACAAAAGGCATGTAAATATTTAATACATAAACGCATCGAAAGCCATCGATATAATCGCAAGCGTAAAGTGAACCCCTAAGCCGATTCAAACAAAAACTTGTCAACTGATATAACTGAGCTGCTGAGCTAACTAATTCAGAACACGAATAATGCGATGCCTTCAAAATCACGAATTAGTTTAGTTTAAATACATGGACGTGGACAGAGATAGTTCACATTAAGAAGAACTGATTTCGATATTTTTTAATGAGTCCGATATTGAAATGTAATTGTCGACCCTTTTCAGCTTTTTGCAAACAACTCTTAACGGGTTCATGTGTATGTTCATATGTCTACATATCTATGTACACCGATGCATATACATATCTATGTATACAAACATATAAAGCTATGTTAAATATTACACTTAAATATGCTAATACTTATGTTAATTTTGAAACATATATACGTATATATATATATATATATATATATATATATATATATATATATATATATATATGAAAATATGCTAAAGAAAATTAAAGAGAATTTCTTTACATATTTATATTGTTATGGTTTCTAAGGGTAAGTAAATAAATAAATAGCAAAAATACCTTTTAATTGAAGAAAAGAAAAATAATGAAAAGAGTCGGGCAGATAAAGTGAGAGAGAGTTCCATTAACTTGGATAAATAAATGCGAGACAGTAAATAAACAGCCAGCTTGCCAGACGCTTGTCAAGTAAACCCAACAGAACAGTTGTTTATTTCATTTTCACGTTAATTGACAGGTGGATAACAAATGAAATATTATTCTGCTAAGCGACATAAATAGAGTCATGAAATTTTTATGGCCCAAATAAGACAAACGGGTTCCGCCATTATATAATATTTTTAAAATATTGAAATTTTTCCACTAAACAAAATATAAATAATAATCGAATAATAGAGAGGATGATTTGTTCATTAAATATTTTTGAATATTTCAAGCCTTCAATATAAAAAATATAAGGAGGAAAAGGCGCACCCTGCATATAATGTGAAAGTTTTTCTTACTACTTAACTACACTTTATGCCTAACATATTTCGGAAGAAAATAGAATGAAAACCTATCGTTGCATGTGTACAATGTAAATGAATCTATGTTATCCTTGGGAATGATGACAGGGAAACCATCGACTGCATAATGACACTGGGTTATAGGATTATTATTAATTGTAAGGGGAAAGACGTACCGCCACCTAGAAGATCTATTGTACACGACGAAACCCTTAGCCCTCCAGTTTTAGGATTTTCATGAAGCCCGCAACCAGTGCTCGGCAAACACTGCAGATGATCTCGCATTCACATAGAATATGGTGAGACGTTTCATTCGTCCCTTGGCAGAATCTGCATGAATCGGTATCAAACATACCAATGTTTTTCAAATGGTACCTGAGGGAATTATGAGGGAATTGTGCAGAAGCCGGTGACTAAACGTAAGTCACATTTTCTTGGTTCCAGCAGTTGTGCCATTTTCCTGCATATTGCTTCGAACGGCAATCCGCTTTATTCCCCTTTGCCCATTGCGAGACCACGCCATTAATGTGGTTTCTTGGTACGCCACAGAACAGTTTAGGACCTACTGTGGCCCCCCTGGGGCATCCCCTGTTAGCTAGACAGTCAACCCTTTCGTTGTGAATTATGGTAAGTTCACACTTTTTTTAGTAGAAATCTTAGGCTCAATGAGTTCCGATACTGAATGCAATCTTAAATATTTTTTAAAATTTTATAGAACAATACCGCCTCAACCTTTGATGTCAGTGCACTGGTGCTGCGATAAAAATACTCTCTTACAATCATCAATTAAATATTGGATTATCATCTTAATAAGTTGTTCGTAAATTGATAAATTAAGTTAATGGAGCCTATAGCCAGCTTCTGATATCATTACATCTTTTTCTTTTCTTTTGTTATATAAATCAAATTTCTAATGTATTCCTAATGGCATGCCGAACGAAACAGTCAATGTATCGCTAAATTTCTATGACACGACGTATTAAATGAATCCATGCGTTTTCATAGCATCCGTATCCCGAGCAGCTGTAATTAATAGACCGGGAAATTTGAGATCTAACTGTGTACACAAAATAATATGGCTATAAAAACTTAAGTGACTCTTCGACCTTTCGTAAAGAAAACTGGAATGAAAGGCAACAACACGAAAAGCAAAAGGAAAGAAACGAGAAATATTGGATCGAATTTATTTTCCGATAATCGTTGCACATAAAATCTGTTTACGAAGATATTAACCTCTAATTTAAACCTTTGACCTCATTCGTGTTTACGAAACGGGCTTTACGTCTTCAATTTGTGGCTTTCAAATCAAAACATTGATTACAAGGTTAATCAAAACATTGGTAAGATGCCAAAGCGAGCGAGACCTTAAATTGAGAGATTTGGATTTGGCAAAAACTACATAAGAAAATCATCATCATCTACCAAGTGAATGAAGATAATTTCATTAAGCGAAGAAATAAAAAAAATGAAACGAAAAGGTTTACCAACTTTGACCCGGTGACATCGAATAAGATCATTGTTGAAGCAAGACATAACAAAATTCCTAAAATATATTTTTTATATACTTTTCAAAATGGCTTTTTGGAATTTTTTTCAACTTTACAAAACAAATACATATGTGTGTATAAAAGTTTAGTAAAAGAACAAAAAAGAAACGAAAAAAAAACCTTTCTCTTTTTCTGAGTTTACATGCCATGTTATGCTGAAACAAGCGCCGAACAAGTTTTGTCTTTAGATTTTTCTACCATTAATATCTCTAATATATTTACCATTATCATCAGGCAAATGATGTGTGGTTAAATTTGTTGTTGTTGTTTCTTTTAAAAACTCTTGTTGTGTACGTAGTAAAAATAGATTATCAGCATTATGTACTGCTGCTCCTGCTCGTGCTCCTTTTATTAGTTGTGGCGATGCTGCAGCTGTTGTTTTAAAGCTTGTTGCAGTTATTTTCAATGGTGTTGTCGGTGCCGCTGTTGCGTTGAACGTTGAAGAATAATAGTCCATGGCTTGCGTATTATAGACGTTGACATTGAATGGATAACCCAAGAGTATTGTTAAGAATAATAAATGTAACGTATCTGTTATAATTGTATGTACGACATTTTTAAACTTAAACCACATTTTGAAGCTGGTTTGCATACTTAAAACAATGCTCAAGGAGAGTTTTCAACATTTTCATCGTATACGAATATTAAATGTTTCTTAAGATGAAATTTTTTTTTTGAAAAATTATTTGTAAAAGAAAAAAAGTATAAATAAATAAAGTAAAGTAAAGAAGAGCTCAAGACGTTTATAATTTCGAACACTTTATCTTTTAATAGTTAATGTGGCAGTACAGTAAACAGTTTGTATTAAAGGCAGACATTTTCATCTTTTTTTTTTTTTTATTGCTAAAAGCTTCATCTGCATATTCTCTCAGTCATATCACGAAAACTTTTCATTTTTTTCTAATGCGAACATTTACTTATTTTCTTCTTTTCTTGGTTTTTTTTTTTTTTTTTTTTTTGTTTCCAGACCAGAACAACACAGCACTTCATATATACATCTACGTACACGTACGTAGATTAGGTAAGCAAATCTCTTTATATTGAAATAAATGCTCTAAAATTTTACTAATACACTTATATATGTCTGGTTAGCATTTGTTTTTATCGTAATTGCTATCTTATTATTGAAAAATTTGAAGCATACTTTTCAGCTTAACTTATTATAATGTTGATAGACTTTCTTCATAAAGTGAATATATGCGAAAAAAAAAAAAAAAAATAGAACAAAAACAAAATAAGTGTATTTTTTAATAATTTTGTTTTTAATGCACTTTTGATATTTCCATTATTCTATTATTTTATTATATGATATGAGCAGTTAATGCATCTCGTTCTTGATATTTTCTTTACAAATGGTTACACTTCAGTTAACATTCGCTTATCGTTAGTGCATGTTTGTGCTCTTCACGATTTTCTACGTTATTTTGTTTGTGTGCATGTATGCGTAAACATACTACAGCTAATGATTATTTCTTTTATTTCGTGCACGCACACACATATTTTAGTAAATACATTACAAGAGATTTACTTTTGAAACACACACAACTTGCACTCAAGCACACAGATCTTTATTTGAAATGTAAAACACATGAAGGAGAATTCAAAAAACTCAATTCCAGACAAGAGTATATGAGAGTGCGAATGTTTGACTTTTTTTATATTAGATTTTTTTTGTACATTTTTATATATTTTTATCTTTTTGTATTCTTTTACAATTCTCTCGGTTATATGTAAGTACCGTGTATGTGATTACTTTCTTTTCTCATAGCACTTAACATACATGTGTTTGCGTTGCTTTTAGAAAGTCCTAAGGAGCCAACACATTTAAGAACAGCGTATATGAAGCAGTGTATATGTTCTTTCAAAAATTTGAAAAAAAAAAAAAAAATAACAAAAATTAAATAAGTTTTCTTTTAAATCTTATATATCTCCTTTTTTGTTGTTTTTTGTTTCTTAATTTCAAACTTATTTTTTCACAAATAGCTTTTGATCCATTTTGTGAAAAATTTTAATTTTATTTTCAACACTTTCATATTTATTTTAATTATCTAGTTATATTTATTTATTTTTTTTTTTTTTTTTCTTTTCAAAGACTTTTGAAAATTCCTTTTGATTGATAATTATTTTAATACATTTTATTTATTTATTTTTTTTTTTTCTGTTTTTTCATTCACCTTAGTTACTGTTTATTTATTTACTTTCTTTCTTTATATATATATATTTTTTTTTTTTTTCATTCACATTGATTACTTTTTATTTATTTACTTTCTTCTTATTTTATTTTTTATTTATTTTTATTTTTTTTTGATTTTCCGATTTTACGTTCATTTATTTACAGTGCTTTATATCACTTTTTATTTTAAAAATCTTATTATTTTTAACTTTATCCTTTATGTTCATAGAATTTGTTTATTTACTTAAATATATTGTTTTTTATTTTTATTTATTTTTTATTTTTTTTTTGTTTTATTTCTTGTATTTTATATCGTGAGCCCGCTTGAACCTAGAAGAACGTCAATTCATAGATAGCCTTCGTTTGTGACTAGCATTTTAGGAGCTCATATTGTGAAAATTTTCCATATTTCACACTTGGAAACCTTTTGCTCAGCTTTTCATTGATGCCTTTAACTTCGTGTTGATTTGTCTGAAAGAGAGATACGTATATATATATATATATGTATATATACCTCCTTCAGTGGGGTAATTAAGCTTTTCAACATGTGTTGAATTTGATTTGAACTTACTTCTCCTACCTTTACTCACTGCATATGTACAAGTACACCACGGGACATTTTTAAGGAGAACTTACTAACCTTTCATTTGGAATAAATCGCCAAAATATCCCTCTACTGCTACTACTACTACTTGATTTATGGAGACACATAGAAAATGATCATATCCCCGATATTATAAATTATATACATTAAAAAAAAGAAATACCAAGAATTATGCAAAATTTCACTAATCCTAAAAAAAAAAAATTAAATAATTAAAAAAATCTATTTATAAATCCACAAGACATGTGAACATATCTCTTTCAATTTTATTTTTTCATCGTACCGTACACAACTTGTGATATCAGGGTATATTAAATTTGTGCAAATGTTGTGCTTGTCTGTCTGTCTACCTGTTTTGTTGTCTTGCGGTAAAGGCTCACAGTTTTTAGGATATTTTGATGAAATTTGTTACAGTGACGTCTTTGAACTCAAGGACAAAAGCTATTGAAAATGGTTCAGATACTTCCATTTTTAGAATAGGGTGTTATATGGGGAAAAATTTCCTAGTCCTTGTATTTTGGCATTCTAAATTGGTATAAAAACTTTGCACCGGCTGGAGCAATATTTGGACCCCCTCACATATAACCAAAACTGACGTTCATACGACGCACAGGTATAATTTTCAATGCTTCATAATGAAAATCAGATCGTAATAGTAATTTAACATAAAAAAAAATTTGCTGTAACAAATTTGGACCATCTCGGCCTATTTTTTGGATTCTACCGTAATTAAGATTTCCACGAAAATTGATCCTATGTAGAGCAAAAAAGTCTAAGTTTGGGTCTAAGTCTAGATGGTGGTGAAAATTGACCCATAATAGTAATTTTATACAAAAATGAACTCTACCAAATTTGGACCATCTATGCCCATTTTTGGATCCTGCTCTATGTAAGGATTAAACTTATACCACATTAGTTTGCGTTTTGGGCCCACTGCCCCATGAATACAATACAGCAAAATATCTTAAAAGTTGCGACTTGTAGGTTGAACACAAGATAGCAAGACGGATATACGGACAGACAAGTTAAGACTCAGTTTCGGAATGGATCGCTATAATAAAGGATTGCATACATTCGCGCAAACTTAATATATCCTTATATCACAAGTGGTGTAGAGTATCAAGAACCAAAAAAATAATATTCGGCGTTTGCCGTATTTTCTATACTCATCACTATTACTTGAAATCAAAATCCTAAAACAAAATAAAATCCCGAGACTCTATCTATGTCCTCATTACAACTCGTGGATCCTGCTACGCGATCAGCATTCGTCACAATAAACTTTTTTCATCAAATGAAGCTTTTTATTAAAAGCTTACAAAGCTTAAACCGATGGATCTTTTTTCAATATTTAATTTTGGGGCGATGTGTGTGTGCGTTTCACGGCAAAGCGACGTATTTGCCGTACTTGTGCGGGTGAATCTTCATTGAACGCTTTGACATCCATAATCTCAGCTGTAGGAATGAATTTTCTTCAATGTGCACATGCCTTTATCTCTGTCGCTCTTTTTGAAAGCAAGCCGCTTGTGCCTGCCCAATGGCATCATCCAATGTCCATTTATATCTTAGAAGAACTTTGTATGGTTTCCGTTAACTACATTGCATTCCGTTTGTCCTTGAATGAGCCCAATAAAATTTCAGCGGATCGATTGCGGCTCATCGTGCCTTTCATTCTTTCACTTTCGCCATTTGAATTTTTGTTTTAACTTTTTGACTCTCCGGTCATTTGTTGTTCTTCTTTTTCCGAGATGTGGTTGTTTCGGCCGTTACCTCAGTTGAATAAGCGATACTTGTTACGCTTACGCCTTCTGATTGACTTATGAATGAAAATCTTAAATATCTTGTTTTACGAATATACGAAATAGCAAGAAAGATAGAAAACAGTAGAGGCGAGAGTTTACTGTTGCCTCTGTGGACCACTGAAAAATAGCTGAAGGTTTCTAACGAGAGATTTTTGTTACAAAATTGGCCGACTTGGACGAGTGTTGGTGACAAACGATAACACAAACAATAAATATTGTTTTCTATCATTTCTTGCGCACTTGCCCTGATGTTATTGCTTTTAAATGCAAAATGCAATATAAAAATCGCACGAAAAAGCAAAGAAAATCGAAAAATCAACGGAATGCTTCAACCAATCACGAGTCAGTCCCAAGGCTATCAAACTGTGACCAAAAATTTAACCAGCATAAGCCGGCCTCGATTCTATCAAACTGTGTGATAAGAAATTTCACCAATCACGGGCCGATCTATGACATAAGAATATATGCAGTATGCGTTATGTTATATTTAAAAATTTCTAAAAAAAAATTAACGCTAATAAAAGTAAAGTTCAAGCAAGCAAATGCCTGTTAGTGCTAACATTTTTCTCGTAGTCGAGAAGACTTGTAAAGCTGCAAAGCTCTTAACAAACTATGTGAGTTAACATTTCAACGAATATACAAAAGCTTTAGTCAACTTTATTGTAAAAAGAATTGTACAGAATTAACATTATAGCGGTTATATTATGTCAAATAATAATTTGTAGGGAAGAGTGTAACTTTCATTTCTATTCAAAGACAACTACATACTGTTTACAATAAATTTAGCCAAGACATTGGAATTATGGAAACTATAATAGCAGTGATAAAATAAACAGTTTTTTTTTGTAACATAACATATTTGCATTCATAACAAAGCATTCGGCCGATAATGTTATAAATAATAGTTCAAGGTACAAACATATTTTCGCTTATAAAGCAATAATATTATAGCATCCTTACGAGGAGGAGGAGGTATTATGCTTCGCCATTATCTAAGACGCCGATTAAAGTAAATATTTAAAAACTGTCAAGCTACCTACCTTTCTGGCAATTGTACTAAGCAACAGTAGATTTAAAACTTAGATTTTCTTTATAGATCTCTACATAATTGGGCGAAATATATTTGCAAAAGATTTTAATTTATTCATAAAAACATTTTCTTCTGTATTCGCATAATTGCAGGAACATTTTTATAATTAGCACCTTATGATAATGATTCCTGAAAGCGCAACATTTCATATTTATATTTCGATATCTGTAATTGTGGACGGATAGAATGCCCACACCTTGATTGAGCGAACGAACAAAGTCCCGAATGAGGATAGGACGTACGTATACATGTGTGGATGGAGAAAAATTAGCCCAAATTGCTTTGCCAAACCCATATACGGTAGGTTTAATTGGTTGAAGCGCTCAATGACAAGAGACAAATTCGTAGGTAATCCTCAAACAAATAGCTTTACAAAATAGATTTTGGTATTTAGAGGAGCTTATTAAAGACATAAACCATTGCATTTTTTTCATAAAATTATTTGACTTTCTTTTTTTTTTTTTGTAATATTCATAAAATACATTTTCCTATAAATCGTTGTTGGTTGATGTTGTTTTAAACCTCGTTATCCTGCATATATAATAATCTCATCGGGTATCCTATAAAAACCATATTATCCGGATATATTTTAATTTAAGGAAAACCTAGCGGACTTTCTCAGGAACACTACCACTACAATACATATAGTGAAGACCGTTATTTCAAGTATATATACATACATATATGCGCGCACATGCATATATATATATATAAACAATTTACATAAAAGTTCCCTGTGATAAAATGTTCCCTTGAATTAACATTAGAAGGACTTTTAACAATAACTACTTAAAGAGATAAAGAGAAGTACGCACACACATATATATATATACATATGTATATACATATATATTGTTCTCTGCAGAGAGATGCTGTGAGTTAAATGTTTTTGGAAACTATTTTGATGTTAATAGAGCATCAGATTTTCGGATAAGGTAGTAGCAAAAGGTCACTTTTGACGGTGAACAGTACTAGATACGTTTACGTTTTATTTACTTATTTTTGCATTTAAGGGATTCGCTTGAAAGTTATTTAAATTAAATTATGCTGTGCCCCAAAATATACACACCTGTTAAAACAAAAAAAAAAAAAAAAAAAACAAAACCATAATTGGTATTTAATGGTAGTAAATAAAGTTGTTGTCCTTTTTTTTTTAATATTTGGATATACATCAAGACAAATAAATGTAAGCGCACAATAAAATCTTTTATATGTTTAGAAATGTGTTCGCCCAAGTGTTTAAAGTGTTTAAAGCAGAAAAATGCCAACAAAGGTGTACATTTTTTTTTATGTGTATAATTGATTATAAAGAGCAAAAAGAAAAAGCAAAAAAACAATAAATATATTTAAACGGTTCAAAAATGATTCGAAACAATACGTTACACTGGGATTAACAGGTAGACGAAAGCATCTTGTATTTTATATAGATAAATATATGTACATATAATTTTGTGTATGTGTGTAATTGAATAAGTGTAAATATTTCATTGTATTGTATATATATAACATTACTAACATAACATCGCTTTCAATTGTGTTACTTTAGAGAAGCACTTAAATTTTTAAGGAAACGCAACAGTTATATAAGTGCGTGTAGTAATAAAAGTGAAAGCAGTTTGCAAAAATGAAGCTATCAAGTAAAAAATCTGTCCACCTACATAATGTTATATGTAAGTAAATCATTTTATTAGCGACTAATGTTGGAAAATTGTCATAATTTTATTGTGGCCTTACGTTTTCTCTATTTTGCATTTTATGAAAATGCCTTGAGTATCATTAAAACGTCAAAGTTGACTGCGATAAACATCCAGGATGTATTGCTCGTGTCTCCCATCTCTGCTGCAAAGCATGTTAAACCTCTCAATCACTATTACCTTTTATTATGTTCACATACACCCAACGTTTGCACTTACACTTTCACTTGTTCCGCTTGAAGCTTTAAGTATATACATATATATATATATATATATATATATCTTTTACCTTTTCTAGCCCAACTATACATAAATTTATGTATTCACTTATATGCAAACAATCTCTAGGAACATTGCATGCATTGTAGTACATATCTACATTTCGTAGCGTTCCCCAGCCTATAAAATCCTACAAGCCTTATAAAACTTTCAAAAATGCATATATATATATATATATGTAAATGCGTATATAAGAGCTGTGGCTGCTCTTTATTGGCAGTATTAATGTGTTAAACGAAAAAACAACAGGTGGATTGTGTAGGCAGTTGTTAGGATATATACAACGTATATATCTTACATATATAATGTTAACAGTTTGCTTGATGATAACACATACTGATGTATGAATGTTAACATAGGCATATGGGAGTGTATAATAAATCCGTATGCAAATATAATATATATATATATACATTCATAATCGTATACATATATATGCATATAGCTATACATCCATTTAATACATACATATTTAATTTTTCATGATATCATTTTTTCTTTCTTTCCTTTTTTATACCCATCACCGAAGGATTCATTTTGTCGAAACGTTTGCAACGCCCACAAGGAAGCATCAGAGACCACACAATATATATATATATATATATATATATATTTATATATATTCTTATATATATATTTTTATATATTCTTGATTACTATGAAATTCTAAATCGACTTAAGCATGTCCGTCCATCTGTCTGTGTAATGTTTGTTGTAAGCATTTTACAGCTCGTAAAAATTAAGCTAATCATTTCGAAATTTAGCGAAAGAATTGGAAGTTTTTGGACCCAAGTTCGTGTTGAAAATGAGCCAAATGCGTTGAAGGACACCCCTACAGCACCACGTAAACTGAAAGCATCTCTGTTTTCGAAAAGGAATAAAAAATTGTTTTCTTACTTCTTTCTCACAAACTGTACCAAATAAATATATGAAAATTTGAACGCATATTCTAGGGGCGATGCTATCGCACCTGTACAAAAATGCCAAAGCTTTACCACGCCTACCCAATATTACAGAGTATCAAAATATAATTTTTGTTTTCTATACCTTTATAAGATGCAGGAACAAGCCTCAAAAACCGCATAAAGTATACGAATTCTTGGAATTGAAATGTGGAATACACCAAACCATGTTCGTCTGTCCATCTATCTGTCTGCGCAACTTATTGCGTGAAGTATTTGTGGCAAACATTCGCCCGTTAGCGGAAATGAAGATATCGTGTACAAATTTTCAGTGACTTCATTTTTTCCAAGCACACGCCTATAACGCCCACATGCCGATGTGATAAAAACTTTTATTTTGAAAATAGAAAAAATCAAATCGCGCCCACTCTTCATTATATAAAACATGAAAATTTCGTTCTTGTACTTTGTCTTTTTTAGGACAACAATGATTTAGAGTATAAAAGATTCGATCAGGACCGAATACATTCTTTTCACTTGTATTTTTTCTCCTTTTTAATCCACTCCAACAAAGAATTCATTACAGTGCGTTTTATTATACGGATTAGCCAAAGAATCTCGGTTAGAGACACAAAAGCCACAATAGCTTACATTTATTCTCAGTTCGAGAATCTGAATCAATAAATATTGAATACTCTGCTCTTCCATATTGCCGACATATGAGAATATCATAAACATTGAGGTAAGTAGAACTTTACCCAATTGAAAATAGATAGGTAGATAAATATGCTTAAGGTGTTTAAAGGGCTAAATGAAATTTCAACAAATAGAAGTAAAGCAGACATGGATAGAAGATGTTCCGTTAGCCCATTAGGCTATTAACACTTTAGCGATGTCGGCAACACTTTATATTAGATAAAGCGACGGTAAGGGTCTTATTAAACACACACACACACACACACATTGAAAGCCAAGTTTGACTGAATCGAATGAAAGCATTAAGTTGGTAAAGGATACGTAAACTAATTAAATTGCGTGAATCCCATCCTTTGGATTATGTAAAGAATTTAATGGAATAGAGAAATAAGACTTCTATCAAAGAATATCGCTGCTGATGCTTGTTTACATTATGCATCTAAAACTTGTAGCTGTCTCGTCCAATAGTGTGTTGATAATTCTCTTTAGATTTTATCCTCACTACAACATGGAATAAAAGAAGAGATAATTCTGGTTTTTTTCTTTTCTTTTTTTTCATAGGCAATCAAGTATTTTAAATAACATATTCAAATGAAGGGTCTTTCGTTAAACGGAGGACCCATTAAGGCTGATAATGAAATCAACTAAACGTGTTAAAGTAAATCGTGCTTAAGTTTTAAGATTACCCTTTGCATTTATCTGACTCAGGGCGATGGCACACAATTGTTAAGCACTCTGTCTGTCTGTCTGTCTTTCTGTGTGCTAGTTGCATTATGCCTGCGATAAACTGGCACATATTCTTTTCCAAATACTCCAAAGTTTGTAATTTGTCCGCGTAGACCTGGACTTTGATGTCGTCTCAAAGAAAACAAATTTATATATGTTAAATCGGACGACCACGGCAACCTTAATAGAGAAAGGGTGATGGTGGCCTAATTCCCTGACAACAACCCTGAACAAACAATGAGCACATACAACTGAGCCGTCACTTTGATAAACTTTTTTAATGATTTCGAAACGTTCAAGAATTGTCAGACGCTCCATGACGATGAAACAATAAATTGTTCCGGATATTTTCACACCTGGAAGCAAACGCAAACAAATATATTTGAAAGTGGAAGTTACCAAGTTAACAAGGAAGAAAATTATATTCGTTGGTGATCGAATCTTTTACACCCATCTCTATAATATGGACGGGGCCGGCTGATTTTTTCTATTTTCAATATAAAAGCTTGTGGCCGTTGCAAGCTTGTCCTTGGAAAACTTTAAGTCACTTTCAAATTCTTTTGCGAATTTGTAGGCGAGATCTTCATTCTCGCTAAGGAGAGAATGTTTACCTCACGTACTACACAGCTGCGCAGACAGACGGACATGTTTGGGTGCATTTCAAGCTTGAAACAGTTCAAGAATTTATATGCTTTATGGGGGTTTTGAAGTTTGTTTTTGCACCTTATTGAAAAAAAAATTCAAATTTTATGCACTATGCAGCAATTTTATACTACTACAGCATCGCCCATAGAATATGCGATCAAATTTTTGTACATTTATTTGCTACAGTTTATGAGTAATGAGCAAACAACCAATTTTTCGTTCCTTTCGAAAAACAGAGATGTTTTCAGTTTACGTAGTGCTGAAGGCGTGTCCTTCGCGCGATTTGGCCCATTTTCAATACCAACCTGTGTGCAAGAACTTCCAATGTTTCTGCCAGATTTGAAGTCGATAGCTTCATTTTTGCGGTAAGGCGAATGTTTACAACAGACGAAGAGGCCTAAATCCGCAGAATTTGAGGAGTCTCCGAAGCTTCTCTCTCGGATGGATCACTCTCAATGAAAGCATCCTTTAGAAGCAATAAAAAGCTTAACATTTCTTAGCATTAGCTCATCAAATAATATCTTTGTCTCTAAACAAATTACATAGATTGTCGGGAAGGTGCCAGTGCTTATCCACAAAATGCGCATAAGTAATACGTTAATAACTAGTGATCAAAATTTTAATGATTTGGGACGTGTAGTTTTTATTTGATAGTCGCTTGAGCGAGAAAATTGTGCAACACGCCCTTATGATGATGTGTTTGGTTTCGAAAGGTAAGGCGACTGAATTAGAGATGAATTGGACGCTATGTACAGGGGCTCTATACCATTGTTTACCACAATGAAGATTTGGGTAACTGAATTGAAACGTAACCGCATCAGTTTGACATGACGATAAACGTTTGACCAAAGACTATAAACATTGACGAAACTTTTGCTTAAGCCAATCAAATAGTGCTGAACAGTATCGAATTAAGCTTAAACCAGGTAGAAAACGTTATGATCATGTCTGCCACATATTGAATGAAGATTTTGGCCTGAGGAAGTTGACCGCTCATTGATTGCCGCTTTTCCTCGCAGGAGAACAAGAACATCGAGTCACAAATCGATGGTGACTATGGAGAATTTTGTGCGAAAACAAGCTCGCATTGCTTATCCAATCAGTCAGCTTATCCGCCGGATGTAACTGCCAGAGCATATTGTCTGTTGACAAATCTCCCAGCGATTCTCCCCTATGGCTAAAGATTTCAACCATATTGATTACAAATCTTGAGGGCCTTGACAAATCGTTCTAAGAAAAAGATATCGTAACGTTGGAAAAACTTTGGAAAGGATTGCATCATTCTTAGAGGAAACTGTATACTACGCGGGTGGCAGCGGCCACCTATTCATAATATTCCCTTTCTTCATTTCTTCTTCTTGTTTCTGGCTGTCACCATGTCACATGAACGGCACATCCTGGTCATTCAAAAAAAAATATATATATATGCATATATATATATATATATTGAATTGTCGTCGGTTTGTTCACAAATAAGACCGAGCAGAGACCAAGAAAGCATCAAAAAAAATTCGAAGAATTATTCGCAACAATCGAAACGAAAAGTTACAAAAAATGGGATAAGATGTCCTTACAGATATCAAAGGATAGTGTGTTCACTGCTTTGCATGAAAATTTAAAGACGCGAGAGTCGTTTTCCAAATGGAATGAATATATCAGTGCGTTACTTAGGCGCAGTGCTTTTGCGAGCTATTGAACGGCAGCAAAAAGGTCATATTTGATATTGGGCAAAAAATGCATCCACTATGGAAACGTTATGCCACTCTTGGAGGAGCGTTGAAGCCAAAGTCATGATACAAAGGAAGAAGCTCTTTTCACTTTATATCGAGACTTATTGACTGACATGTCAACGTTAACGATCGAATATTATATTCACTGCATATGAACTGTTCTTCTTAAAAGACAATTTCGCATACTACTACGCACTGCTTAAAAAAACGCCAAACGGAAACCCAAAAGAATGCCGGAATCTGCTTAAAAAAATTCTTTGATGGATTAAGCTTTTGCTTGGATCGTGAGATTCAATGCAAACATGTTTCATTTACGATAAGAACCGTTACTTAGAGTAAGCCTTACTGATTGAACATAATGGATATCCAAGACGATTTCCTTGCGAATTTTACTAAAATATCATTTAAATATTATTTTATAAAATTTTTGATTGTCTTTGACTTGTCTGGTCTTTGATCGTATTTGAATGAATGCTTGTAATCTCATCTGATCATCTGGTTAATCGTGCCTTAATTACTAACGGAAATCTCCCTTTTTATGGAAATATAGTTAAGAAATATAATTGCGAAAAACAAATCTATTTAAGGCAGTCTTTGTTTCTTTGTTTCTACTCCTTCCTTTAATATTTAATATCGCATAAGAGACAAGAGATAAGAATTAAAAGTTTACCTTACCTACATACACTGTGTACAGGTTTATATCATACATCACAGATCCTTTACTCAAAGCAAAAGTTAATCAACGTTCATAAAAGCAGTGACGGTTAACAAAAAAAAAAAAAAAAAAAAAATGTAAAGGAAAAGTTTTCAAAATTATTTTTTGCGTGTCTTCAATTCCCTAAAGTAAGTTTTATCTCAACGAAAAATTCTTATTTCCCTTTATGCAAAACCTCAGCTATTAAAGTTATGCAAAAATGTGCACCGAAGCGTTATTAATGTCAACTTATTTTAAACCATTACACTTAAGTATGATATTTCTATACCCATCGCCGAAAGATGAGAGTGCGGTATATTCAGTTTGTCGAAACGTTTACAGCGCCCAGAAGGAAGCTTCAGAAACATCATAAAGTATATATATATTTGATCGGTATGAAATTCTGAATCGATTTAAGCATGACCATCTGTCCGTCTGTCCCTCTCTATGTAAAGACTGTCGACTATTGACTTTATATTTGACGGCAACATTGGAAGTTGTTATTGAAAACGAGCCAAATCAGTGGAACGACACGCCTACAGTACTAGGTGAACTTAGAATACTTGTGTTTTCTAAAAAAAAAAAAGTTCTTTCTTTGGTCATTAGTCATAAACGACAGCAGGTAAATCTACAGAAAATTTGAAAGCATTTTCGCCAAAAAAACTGACCACGCCTATTCAACGCTATAGTTTACCAAAATTTAACTTTTTTTCAATACCTTTAGAAGGCGCAAAAACAAATTTCGAAAACTCCATGAAGTATACAAATTCCTGGCCAGTTGCAAATTCGGAATTTATCTAAGCATGTCCGTCTATTCGTCCTTCTACCGAACTTCGTAGTATCTGTACTGCACATTCTCTCGTTAGCAAAAATTTTGCAAAAGAATTTGAAACTGACGCAAACAGCTCAAGGTACATGCCCACACGCCTACAATGTCCATATATCTTTGCTTTAAGTGTCTTTCACTTTTTGCTTATAACGTCCAACAGATACAGGATATAAATTGCCCCGAAACTGTTCTATAAGAATATCAAAAATCAGCCACGCCCCTTATGAAGTATGCAAATTTATATTTTCCATTTTTCTCAATCTTTTATTGGATAACGCTGATGGGTATGAAGGATTCGATCGAAATCGCATATAATTATTTTACTTGCAATACTCTACCTGTAGTTGTCTCCATTGGTTTACTTGCTTTTTTCGAACTTAGATAAGCGAGAGCGAAAATATTTGGAGAATGTATGCAATAAAAGCAACAAAAGGCAATATCTTGCAAATGAAAATGAAATGAAATCGCAATTTCATTAAGCGACGATTTTAATCGTTTTTATTAAATCTCCGCCGCAGTAGATGTTTAAGCCAAAAATCAATATCGACAATATTTGCATGAATTAATTTCAATTTTATATTTTAAAAGCTTGTAATTGTAATGCATTATTAAAACACATTTATTGCGCCTAATTGCAATCACATGTGGAGCGCTATTTACTTTATTTCTAGGCAAATAATAAAAAAAAAAAATCATTTTTCAGTAAAAATTGTTGTTGTTTGTTATTCTTCCTTCATAATCTATGCACTTTTGTTGTTGTAGTATTTTTCCCGTTCCACTTATGAGACCTGCAGAGCATGTTGTTCGAACCCGTCAACAGTTTCGGGTTGTCGCGGCAAAAACCGCTGTCCACGCAAATTTATTCTTGACTTTCGCCATGCACTTAAATCGATAGATTATGCCCGTCGGCCAATACGTGATGTGGGAAATAATTCCGATTATACTAACACTGCTATGATAGATTATTTCGCGAGTACTTAACCAGATGGCAAAGTCATTGAAAATTTAGTAATCGAATCTCTTATACCGATCACTGCTATCTCGAAATAGACAAAAAAAGTAAAAGAATCAACTTTTCATGTTCTATGGTTTACCAGCAGTTGGTTTTTTCTATTTTTTTTTTTTTTTTTTCTCTTTTGAAAGCGGAAATACACCTTTCAATTGATTTCCAAAAAAATTAATTCAAAAATTTTTGCCAAATTTGAAGCCGATATCTTAACTTTTGGGATCAGAAGAATTGTTCACCCACAAGTCTACAAAGACTGACAGACGGTATTAGGTAGTGATCAAGAACACATATAGTTTGTAGGATCTCCGAAGCCTTCTTCTTGGTGTTGCAAAGATGTTCCAAACGAACATCTCCCACCCCTCTTTCGGTGGTGGGTATAAAAATGAGTGAAACACATCCTTTTAATTCACGATATGAACGCGAAAACTGATTGTGAACTATCAACGATATCCACAAGGGATATGTAAAGTTTTTCAAAGATTTTCAACCGCTAGTGAAATGCTTCGACAATCTCTATATACGTATATGATCTGAATTAGAGTAAGTAAGCAAATCTATTTAAAAGTATTCAAATTCTCTCTTTTCTACTTCGATCGGATGAGTTGATCCGTAAGCTTCTATTTTAATCTATTTCCCAGAATTGTGTAGCCAATCGACGATCGTTCGAGATGCTATTGTATACCTTGTGTAACATACTATGTACGTGTATATGGACGACATATATTAATTCTTGTGCATACATAACACTTCACATGCTCTCTCTCTCTCTCTCTCTCTCTTAAAAGGCATTATGGCATAAATGTAGCAATGTCTGTCTATTCGTGCTTGTGCCTCTGTTAAAACAGCGACTGCACTTGAATTCGAATCTATTGCAAATATATTAATGTTTTTAAATTCAAGTCGACTCCCTACCATTCGTGCCCTTATCAGGACAGTTTGATGATTTGTCTATTGTGTTTTACTCTTATACTGTTTACAACTTGTGTATACAATTAAAATGTTTGTGGTTGACTCGGTGTGAGCACATAACGTTAAGCAAGTTTCTTTTTCGACCTTAACTTTTCCTATTCTACTTCATGAATAATCCAAGTAGGCCATCATCCGCAATTGCTTACGCAAATTTGTGTAGTGATCTGCGTATAGAAAAAGCAGTTTGATATGCAAGTTTTTTTTTGTTATTTTTAGAAAGCAAAGCAGGCGTCGTTACGAAACATAAAAACATAGGAGCAACGATAACCGCAGCAACATTGAGAGCAAATTATAAAAAGAAAAATCGATGAAATGCCTTCAAGACGAATGGGTGGTGGGGGCAGTGGTGGGACCACACGTCGCAAACATTCATTAGGAAATTTACGGCGAGCTCATCCAGCCTCAGGAGCTACATGGAACGTGCAAGTTGTACGCGGCAAAATGTCATCAAAATGTCTATGGCATGCTTGTCGTGCATTGGTTTTAGGTTTAACGCTATTGCTGTTGGGCGCCGGAATGGCCACTATAGGTAGAGAACAAATTTAATTGGATAGAATTTAAAAAAAAAAAAAAAAAAAACACAAAAAAGAGAAAAGATATTTGTATTTGATTACCTTCTTCTTCTTCTTCTACGGTATAGGTTATTATGCTGATTATTTATCAATGGGCTCAGAGCTACGTGGTAATGCTACGGTGCGTGTGAAAAACGATCTTAAAGGTTTTCACCTAAATAATTTTTCATATGTCGGGCCGATTGTGATGGGTTTTGGTGGTTTTATTGTTGTTGCATCTTGTGTTATGACTTTTGAGGCGAGAGATTCAGCAGCTAAAGTAGTGCCAGCTCGTTTAAGGGCCGTCGGTAATAGTAAAACTACGGTGCGTAGTAATCAGAGCAGTGCCACCTCACAGCGACGAGCGGCAGGTTAAGTTTTAATAAATACATACATATATATAAGCTGCACAAAAATGTGGGTTTCAATAATTATAGGAATGCAGTTGCAAGCTACTCGCTGGGATCAACATTTCGGAGTATTTCGTTCGTCGCCCGCGGCGGAAGTTCCACAACCCACACCAGCACCCCTCGATCGCGAAGCCCTAACTGCAGAACTTATCAAATTTTCCAAGTCTCTAAGGTATTTAGTTTAATAAAATAATACTCAATGCTTTCAACTCCTTAAAAACTTGCAAATAACATAACTTTCCACGACACCTGTAAATTCATCTCTCTCTCTCTCTCTCTCTCTCTTTAAAACATGTATGTATATCTATCTAAATATCGTGTTTCACGCTTGTTCTCTCCTTCTCCTCAAATTTCCTGCTGTAGTGCATCTGCTCGCTTTTCACCGCAACTGCGACGGCTTACCTTAACTGGTTCTGTGCCAAATCTCTCCACTCATGCCAATCATCCTCTCGCCTATTCCACTAATATTTCACATTTGCTTTCGCCGAAACACAAATCCCTGCTATTGATGGAACACAAACGTTTTCGCCACTCGCACCACCGTCACCATCACCATCATCATCAACAACATCACAACCAACATTACAACAATAACCATCAAAATCGTCCTAATTCAAATAATAATAACAACAACAACAATAGTGGTCGTCAGATCAAAAATCGTGGTACACGTATTAGTAATAGTTTAATTCAAAGAACAACACGCGAGAGTACTGGTTCGGTGGCCTGTACTTTATTACAACCGCCTAGTAATAAACTTTACTGGCATGCAGCTTCATTTGATGAGAGTGCACGATCGGATAAACAACTGGCGCGTATGGTGGAACGTACAAAACGTTCCGATACAGCTAAAAGACACGTGCTGTCACGTCAGAAGCCAATTGAACAAGAGGAGGATAAAAGCTCTGCCAGCCCACTAACAAATCGCAGGTAAACGCTCGACATTTAATAATTCGTAATCAGAGAGACTTGAGTTAACATAGTTCTCCTATAGAAGCTCTATCATGTCGGATTCATCGTATAGCGGCCGCTGGACGGCACGTTGTACTTCAATAGCCAGCCGAGCATCAAGCACTGATTCGCGACGGATTCAAGTCGACTTACATAGCCCTGAAGTGATGCCGAAGTCCATATTACGTTCACCGAAACGGTACAGTTCAGGACCTTCAAATAATTCGTCAGTGGAGAGAGAATTCAGGTATATTTGATATTATGGGAATACGTCATCATTGCGTTTCTCATGTCATCTCAATGCAAATAAATTTTATTTACTTACAGAAGTCAGTTATCGGTTTGTTCTGAACCACCGGCAGCCATACGTCAACTTTCGGGTCAGTCCAGTCTCGAACCCTGTCTACCGGAAGAAGCAATAGAAACGATCGATGAAAAAACCCAAGTTAATCTTAGCGACTCTTCTAAATCGCCCGTATCTCCGTCAACGCCAGAAAACACCGAACCATCGCCTATTAAACCGGATAGTAAATATTGCAATCGTTTCGCTGCGATTAAAAAGCCCCGACCCGATTCATTACCGCTAACGAGTTCAGCTACGATTTTGAATTGCCCAAAATCGAAGCACGAATTCAGCAATACAGGGTTGCAACGCAGCAACTCAACGCGCACCTTCTACCGACCCAAACCGCAAATATCGCCCCGACATAATGATGCCATATTTTATATACGTTCATTGGAACAGCGCGACGCTTATGATTGGTATGATTCCGAGCAAGTAATTAATGAACGTCGCTGCACATTACTTAAAGCAGATAGCGAAACCGCATTAACAGAAAGAAAGCAAAGCAGTTTTTCAATACCCGAGCGTATCAATGAGAACTCGCACCACACGTCCGTTGATATTGAAGATGTGACACCGACGACAACAACAACAACAACAACAACAACAACAACAACAACAACAACAACAATAGTAACGAATAATGAGACAGTTTTGCAAATTGAAACAGACGTTCGCAACTTAACGGCCGAGGTGAGTAAAAGCACTTAGAATATTAAGCAGACACCCTGTAACCAAATAATTACTTTACAATTAAGTGTTGCGTTATTTAAACAAAGGCAACAAACAAAAGATTTAAAAGATCAGTAAGATCGGAGTATATCTTTAGTTTGTCAATTTTAGTTGAGTTTTTAACGGAATTACAGGAACGAGTATTGAATTAGATTTTAATTGAGAAAAGTATTTAGTTTTAAATTTATTGTTGATGTTATAGTGAAATCAATATGTAACTAATACATAAATTAGATCATTTTTTTGTGTTTGCACAGTGAATTTTCCATAATCACCGAGAAAACTTTTAAATGCCAGCAACCAGTTTAAGGATCATTATTATTATTATTATTATTATTATTATTATTATTATTATTATTATTAAAATCAATAACACAGCTAGATGAAAATAAAACGAACACCCACTGTGCGTAATTCTTATGATATCGAAAAATCTATATCTACTCACATTATCAAGTAACAATAATGTACTGAAGTTTCTAAGTTCAGCTCAAATGCACTTTAGTTGTTTATGAAAAAGCAAAAAACAAAAAAAAAAAAAAAAATGCACTTTGGGCGAATTTTGTACACCCCACCATATCGTAGTAAGGAACATTTATTACTTCGCCTTACCTTACATTCTATTATAGTTTAATAAACAGCAATACGTAGCAATCTGTATGTAATACAAAGGCATGTGCTGCCTGAAGGAATATATCATGTACCTATGTAAGAGCATAGCGTACCTTCATGTAACCATTTGTAGGTTAATATTGTTTTTCGCGTAACTTTGTATGATCGTTTCTTTTAAAGCTTTTCAATTCATCCAATTTTTCAAACGATTTTCCGCATTTGAAACACACTACATCTCTCATTCACGTGTTTATTGCCTTCTTTACATGCTATGTTTTTGTCCGGCTTTTATTCCGCAAAACTCCTTTGAACTCTCCAAAAATAATAAGAAATAATTTCTCTACCGACAACAGTACTTAAAAAGAAAAACCGACATTGCGATACCTCACAATAGCATGTGGGCGTGGCTGATTTTTTTTTTCATTCTTATAAAAAACGCGACAACATTTTTGCCGTATAGCCGCTATAGTGTAGAAGTATTGTAGAAGATGGTCAAAAAGCAACAATCAATTTTTTTTAGGACATTGCATAGTAGGCGTGTTCATTGACTAATTTGGCCAATTCGTTGCAAGAACTTCCAATGTCTTTGGCAAATCTACATTTTTGCGATAATTTCTTTACAATTTGTTTTAGAGCGAAATTGAATCTCATCCGATTTACTATATGCTCTTTCTGCTTTATTAGGCGTTCAAGAAAAAAAAAGAGGGGGGGAGGGGGTGGGGGGGGAATGTTTCGCGTTTTACTAGTCTCTAATCATAGTTTTATTGGTTCCCTGATAATAGATGGATAATAGTATTTCCGCTCAATCAAGAAGAAAAATATGGTGAGAAAATGGATTATCTAAGTATTTTAAAAGCAATATGCGAAATAATTTTCTATTCTTAGATGCGACTCGAGTAAAATGAAAAGTATAATTTCACTTTACGAGAAAGCAAAACTGCTTTCTGTTCACATCACACTTATCAGGTTTATAACTTTATTTTTACTTCTACAAAATGATTGAAAATGGAGAGCAATGAATGGAACGGAAGGACAGCAAATATGGTAGAATAATCACTGATTTAAAACATTTTTACGTAATTGGTCTTCGATGATTCTTCTCGATCCGCAAGGATTTTATAGTCTTGTAAAGAAATGATGAAGGAGTAAAGAAAGACCAATTGCAACGACTATACTGAAACACTGTCCATCATAAAATACCCTCCATCACTTTCCTTAATACAATTATTCACGTAACGAATTTTCCAAATAAGCTGCTATATGGGAAGTGATCCGACCCGAACTATTCTCAACAGCGCTCGCCTTTGAACCAAAACATGTCCACATGTACTAAATTTCATTAAAATATCTCAAAAATTGCGACTTGTAAGTTAAATACAAGAACACAAGACAGACAGACGGGCAGACAAACTTATATCAATTCAGAAAGTGACTCGAAAAGTGATTCTGAAATGATCGGTACAATATAAAGTGAGTGAGTCTACTTTAAGCCCTTCCGGGTGTTAAGCATAAGATGGACAGACGGACAGGCAAGCTTATATCAATTCAGAAAGTGACTCGAAAAGTGATTCTGAAATGATCGGTACAATGTAAAGTGAGTGAGTCTACTTTAAGACCTTCCGGGTATTAAGCATAAGATGGACAGACGGACAGGCAAGCTTATATCAATTCAGAAAGTGACTCGAAAAATGATTCTGAAATGATCGGTACAATATAAAGTGAGTAAATCTACTTTAAGCCCTTCCATGCGTTGCATACATTCGCCCAAACTTAATATACCCTTCGCCCGCAAATCGTGAATTGAAAGATTTATTTGTTAATAAGAAAAATCCTGTAAAATCATAATTAGATCTGTAGTTTAAGCATCCAAGACAAGAAGTCATATATCGAATAATACCGTAACGTTAAAAATGCCTTTTTGTGATTTTTACGTTTCTATCCAACTACTTTTGAGATCAAGTTCGTACCACTGAATTGTGATTTTTATAGACTAACATAGGTTTTATTTACAATGGGTTCTCTACACAAGTTTATATTTGCAAAATAATAATGTTTCGTCCGTTCGCATATTACGAATCAATTCTCTCTTGACTCGACTGATTTTATTTTTTGAAAATATTTTGCTTATATTCTGCCCCTCCTACCTTTACGAACTTACGTTACCAATACCAAATTACATTGTGAGATTTTTGCGTTAATCCCTTTTTCCGCGAATTCTTGTTAATCTTTACGACAATCGTCATCTACATCTAACGACGTTAGGTAAAGCATCATTTTTCGAATTTTGGTTTCGTAGAAAGTCGATTAGTTTTCATGCACTCACGCACGACTCATTTCATTAAATTCGTGATAATGCTTCTAATTTACGGCCCAGAGATGGCTATGATCTTAAGCTTAAATCTTCAATTAATGAATCAAATCGTTAGAATCAATCAATCAAATATTCATTTCGCGTTTTCATTTAAAAAATTTAACACAATTAACTTTAAAGTAAACAATCAATTAACATTACATTGAAGAGACTGAATTTAATAAAAAAAAAGTTAAACACAAATTATAACTCTTTATAAAGTAGCCAAAAAACAAAAGAAAAAAAACCACATACATATACATATATATATATATATATGTAATAGGTGCTTATATGTATTTTGGCCGGCGAAATTTATTGATGAAAGTTAAAATTAATGCGAACGTACACAACGGTTTAACCTCTCTCTACATAAAATCAAGGTTGTCCGTTTAGCGCCATTGATCTATTCCGTGTATACAGACGCTAATCGTGGAATGCACAAAATTGCATTCTCGTACTATTCATTATTTTCGTTGCTTGCCAGGCAAAAAAAAGGCAGACTGTTCTCTGGTGTATTATGACTAACGACAAGTCAAAATGGATCTATTATGGCAATCCCAAGGACGAAAAGTCATGGGCTAGTGGAGGAGAGCCGTTCACAATGCCACTAAAGCGCTGGCATATTCGCGGCCATAAAATTTCGCTCTGCACATTCTGGGATCAGCAAGTAATCTAGGGTAGTGCAATACGGGCTGCTAAGGCCGAATGAAACTGCTAATGCTAATGCAGATGCCTATCGACGCCAATTGAAGAAATTGAACGGTGTATTGGTGCGAAAAGCACCAGCAGTAGCGGTTAACAGACGCAAGGTCATCCACTTGCATGGCAACAGTCGGCCACACGTCAAGGATACATTGTTGCAGCTCGTATGGGAAGTTCTGCCGCATCCAACGCACTCGTCAGACGTAACGCTTTCTGATCGATACAACCGGGCTTGGCTGGCACGCGAAGAAGTACAAAAATGGGTCGATGCTTGAATCGCTGCCCAATCAATATCGTTTGTGTCGCCAACGACAACCACAGAAAGACGGGGAAAACTTGCAGAAAATGATCGAATAAATGCTTTTTGCAAGTGAAAAAATGGCCAAAATACAAATGCAAATATCTAATTTATAGATTTATATATATATATATGTGTGTGTATATATATGTATATTTATATTGCCCAGTTGAAAGACTTTTTCTCATACTTCACCTTGAAATTTCTTCGAACATATCTTTCGATTAATTTTTGGTTTTTATTTTTTTTTTTATTTTTTGTTTTGTATTTCTATATATATATATATATATGCATAAGTATATATAATACATATATTAAATGTTAGGAAATGTTTTTATAAAGCAAAAATCACCGAAAACTTTGCTGATTTTGGTATAAAAACAAATAAAGGAAAAAAATTTTTATTGCGAGTATGGTTTTATATGACACTTGTTTTCCTGTTTGATATATAAGATGTTTGTTTGATAATGTTTATAATTAATTATAATTAATAAGCCAATCAATCAAATAATAATATTTGTGAAAAAAAAAAAAAACTTTTGACAAAAAAAAAAGGCAAAAAACAAATTAAAAAAAAGCAATGAACTTATGAAACTTTGTATGTATATGTGAACCGAAAACAAAAGTATGTTTATTACTATCATTATTATATGTGTATGTAAATGTGAATTTTATAAATATACGTATGTATATATATTTCTGTGAAAGTAAGACAACTAACACTGTAATAGAAAAATTACTGGCAAATAAAACTTTTATGTGTTAAAATATAAAAAAAAAAAAAAAAAAAAAATGTGTATGTAAATGCTTGCGTATATTATTTAGCTTTTTGCAAACATAGTTTCACTCTAACCATCTCTTCTATTGACCGCAACATTTAGATTTTGGATAACCGAGAGCTAAACTCAATGACTACTAACATTACTGCTTGAACTTGGACTTAAATTTAACTACGAGTGTGACGATGACTTTGAAATGATTTTAATTAATCTTTCAGTTAGTATTGACTTAACTGCTCTATAACTTTAACTTACCCGTTTCATCTGCGCATATTATTATTAAAAAGCTTGATAGGAGTTTTAAAAAAAAAAGAAATAATAAAATTTTATTAACCTGCATCTGACACTCAGTCAGCAATATTATCATGAATTATATCATTCCTATCGAATACACATGGGCCTCGTCGATCTAAATGCGCCAATATCTGAAAGAAGTTTCACTGCGAAAGGAAATTTACGAGTTTATTCATATTCGATTAAATTTCGAAACTGAACGCATTCAGTGTTTGTAAGCGAACTGCAACACAACGCGGAGTGTCATTTCGTTTCTGAAGGACTTTCAACACTCATCGTGCACTCAAATGCTCTCTAAAAGCTGCATTAACTTATAGCCACTACTGCTGTTTGTACACTTACACTTAATCTTTGACGATTATAATTGTAATCAAATTTACGACCTGTTGTTGTTGTTGTTGCTGTTGTTAAGTTCGCAAAGCCATTACTGTACTCCTTATCCGATGAGACGGTTCTTCTTTCATGCATCATAATACTGGAAGATTGTAAGTTGAGCGGACTGCCGAAGCAATTGCACGAATTATCGCTCGCATCGTTGTTCTCATTGTGATAGCCATCGCTCCGTCTCCCGTTACACTGACTATACGGTACGCGTGTTAAATTATTGCCATGTTTGTTTACAATATGCGAATTGAATTTACGCAACGTAGCCAATAAATCAGCATTTCGTTCCCACTCCGTAGTGGCGGGACGCTGCCGTTCGAGCACCTGCTCTAACGAACGCTGTTTACAAATAATAAGTCTTTGCGAGAAGAAACATAAGAGAAAAGTGAAACAAAAAAAAAAAATAAAATAAAATATTTTTTTTGCGGGTTTTGAAGAGAGTTTTTCAAGCCGTGATTGATTTAATGGCAGCCATAACTACTATGAAAATTGCTCGCTCCCCGCTAACGCGCTTAAAACGTAGGCCATTCACCACTTTATCGAAATAGAATCGCTTGAATTATATTTTCAGGATCAATGGATGTTTGCAAGGTTACATTCTTGGAGCCAATTTTCCAATACACTACGCATTACAAAAACCAAAAACAAAAAAAACATTTTATACACAAAAGTCACAAGTTTTGCTTTAACATAAATAAATAATCGAGAGAATTTATAAAATGTTTATTAATAAAATTTGCTATAATCCAAAGTGTATGTATGTATGTATGTATGTATGTATAGATGGACATTTAATATGTACAGATGTGTAAACTAAATAATTAAATAAACTTTTTTTTCTTTACTTTTATCTCGATCATACAACTATTTCTCTTAATGCACAACAACAAAAAGAGGAAGAAGCTTTGATCACTTCTTTTACAAATCGCTTTTTTAGTGAATTCTTAAGGTTGAGTAAATGCAAATGTGCTTAATTAAAGCCATAATTAATGAAATTATCAAAAATGTTATCGTAAATTATTGTTGATAAAAACTCTTATATATATATATATATATACATATATATAATGAAAGATGATCTATTTAGTCATAGTTCGCACCGCCTGATCAGCGTAAGTTCTATCATTCGAAATCTATTCAATCATGATTGCCTCTCCGTCCACGTCAGTACGAATGTATGTACGTAACTCTATCTAGCCATTACCAAAGTCTTCTCTGTACAATTGCTTACAGAAGCTTGAAGTCCCTCCCCATTGCAACAATTGTCGCACCCCTATGCAATACAGTGACGGTTAGAAAGAGAGATGATAGGGAGAGGTGTGCGCCCGTCCCACGCACTCACAGCTGTGTAGCTGCGATTAAACACCCATCCATACTTCAAATATTGTCTGTCGCACGGCGAATGGAATCCGAGGATGCCCGATTCATAATCGGGCTTTTAAATTACTTGCTTATGTAATGCGAGAGAGACTTTCGTTTCATATTGTTGCATATGCGGACAACTCGTTGCCTACACAAATTCTATTCGAACAATAACAATCTAGACGGTGGGTATCGAAAGCTTCGGCTCAAACCGAAGAGAGATATTTATCTCTCTTTGCTTTTCCATCCGTTCGCGTTCTTTGTTTTCATATGAATTGATCATAAAAATAACATAATGTATCACAAGAATTTATTTAGCAAAATGCTTTGCATAATCATTTTGAAGCTCTTACTCACTGTTCAGTAGAACTGTTATTAGTGTTTTTATTAGTCTTGTCGGACAATAAAGTGATCTGTTCGGCTAACACTTGCTCCTTTTCAGAGTTATTCACCTCCTTTATTATGCTACCGGCTGTTATGGTCGTTGGTTTACTGTCGATTAAAACATTCGCAAGCGGTTGTTGCTGCTGCTGCTGCTGTTGCTGTTGTTGCTGTTGTTGTTGATTTGATTCTTCCGTTAGTTTTTCAAGTTCCGCAAAATGTGGTTTCGGCGTGGGCGGACTAACATTATCATCATCGACATTAACATTTGCTAAAGCTTGCTCAATTTCCGGTTCTGGTGTAGACGTACGCAAACTATCCGCCTCGCTATCGTTTCGTATTAACACGTTCTCACTTGCCCTATTAAGTGCAGATTGTACGGATGTTGTTGTGTTTTTTTTTTCAGTTATATTTAAAATTGCTGTCTCCCCTATTTTTGCCACGTCTAGTGTACTCGCATCACTAACACCGTTACCGTTACCGTTATCGCGACTGGCATCTGCAATTGCGTCTGTCTGTTGACCTAAATGCAATTTACCTAAAAGCGAATTTTTCGCTTCCTCCAACATTTCAGCCTTCTCTCTTACTGTTTGGTCTACCTCATGCTTGACATCCTGCATCACGTTATCGGCATTTTCCTTAACCGCAATTAAATTTTTCCCCAATGTATCTTTAACGCCTGCAACAACAAAAAATTTAAATCAAAAAAACAAAGTATTTTTTATTAACTTATGTCACTTAAGAAACAATAAAGAGAAAATTTAAAAAAAAAAAAAAAAAGAACCATTTAAGGCGCTTTCACTGATTTCACTACGTGTTTGTAAATCATTATACCGTGTGACCACATATGGGTCAGCACACTGACACGCAATTTGAAATCGATTTAACCCTAACTACCCGCTTGTTTGTATATAAGTTGTTGCTGTTCTTTTTTTTTGAAAGACGAAAGAGCAAGTTTTTGTACAAACATATTGTGATATAAATTCGAAAGTAAGCACAATACGTATTAAATACATTGATTACTTTTACTTGATTTCTTAGAAAATTAAAATTAGAAGTGAAAAGAGCTAAAAGGAATTGCTATGTAATTTCATTACGTTTTTTATAAATGGAATAAATTTAAAATGTTATAGTCGAGCAAAGTCGATTATTGAAAATCCTATTTATATATATTTATACCCTACACCACTTGTGGTACAGGGTATATTAACTTAATGCAGACATATGTCAACCCCCAGAAGGACTTCAGATGACCCATCAGCTTTATTATCACAATCGATTCAGAATCATTTTCTAAATCGATTTAAACCTTTCTGTCTGTCCATGTAGTATTGTGGTAGAGGTACAAGGATCGCAATTTTTGAGATATTTGCATGAAATTTGGTGCACAGACGTACTTTAGTCCAAGGATGAACGGTATTGAAACTCCCCATCGAGCGGCCTATTCTGAAAAGCCATTATATGGGGAAAAATCGCAATTTTCAGAATTTCTCGGCAAAAGCGCCTAGGTGGCAGTATTTCAGCATTCCAAATTGGATCGGCTGGGGCAATTTTTTGAACCCGCTCTCACACCGTCGTCCTTATGAAAATGGAAGGTTTATATGGTAAAATGGTCGAATTTGAAATATTTGCTGGTGAAAATCAGCTCATAATAGTAAATTGACAAAGAAATCTACCTTACCGAATTTGGACGAGGGAAGTATATTTTTTGGATACCACCACATATAAGGATTCTCATGAAACGTAAACTTTTATTTTTTTGCCATATAATCTAGTGTGACACAAATATATAAGAACAAATATCAAACACACACAGGACAAACGGACCGACATGCTTAAGTCGATTTAGAAATGATTTTCAACCGTTTGATATACATAAAGTGGCATAAAGTGCCTAACGTCCGTTCAGCTGTTGCGTACATTCGGCCATAAGTTGCATATACCATTCCGACAGATGATATAGAGTGCAAATATATAACATAAATAACTTGAATGAGATATTTCCGATTTTCATGTTGTTGCTAATTATGGATGAACTTATAGATCAATTTTTGCTGATTTTTAAACTTAACCCCAAATTTGACCCCAAGCTTCTAAAGCAATTCTTAAGACAGTAACTAAGATTTAAACGAACAAAAATGACTAAACAATTGTAGCTGTACGGACTGAGAAGTCAATAGTTCCCGAGACAGATGTACGGACGTCGCTTCTAGCAAAAAAAAAACAAAATTCACATTATTTATAAAGTGTAGCTCAGAGGAGACCTATCAAAATTTCCCATCATCCCAATTATTTGTTACGAGTGAGTCAACAGTACGTATATTCCCATCTAAGGGAAAATACGGAAACATATTGATTCAATATTGATTTTTGGTCGGAAAAAATATCGTTCAAACTCAACATTTCTTCTTTGAAAACTATTTTTGAATGCTTTCCTGATATTAAAGGACATCGTACGAATACATGTACGTACAGAATATATTTAAAAAAAAAGTGATCTAAAAACGAGTCTCGACAATCGAAACGTGAAGGGGAAGTGCAATGGCTAACTGTTGTCCTGAACAAATCACCGCTTTGCATAAAAATTCGACCAAGAGACGGTTAACTTGCAAATGGATGTCGCGTTCAGCCATAGTCACAAGTCAATAGTCACGAGACCGAATTTTAGACCCGTATTACCAAGGTCTCGCATGCAACGACAGTTATCTTGCTTGCTCCAGATGCTCCAGGCGACAAGATGTGAATCAAATGCTGAGGCCGTTGCGAAAACTATGGCGCATTATGAGAGCCTTGAGTAATCGTTTTATAAAAACGGCATCGACATGTTAGAGAACGTTGCCGAACTGATTGTTTCACTCTTGAAGGATTGATAATAAAACTGAAAAAAAAGGGTTTCTTTTTTGCATAGTCCTGGGAATTGTTGATCGATATATTACATACAGAAATATTATATATATATAAATGACAAAGTTAATGTATCTGTTGCGTGGTGAAGAACAAGCAAGCAAATCTCATTCACGAATGCCCAAAATAAAGCAAAGCGCGAAAATGTTTTTTATAAATTAAAACAATGCAATTAAGTTATTGTATAAATAACTAATAACCGTCTGCCCGTCTCTTTGATCTATTTGCAAAAAAAAAAAAAAGAAGCTTCTTTCGATTTATTATACACTACACTACTTGTGACGAAAGGGTGTATTAAGTTTGTGTGGACTTATGTAAGATACAGAATGGCTTGAGATACATCCACCCAGCTTTTATTACCAAACGATTCAGAATCATTGTCTGCCTGTCCGGCTGTCCTCTCGTCCGTCCATCTATCTGTCATTTCTAAATTACTTTGTAAATTCGTTAAAATTGTTTATAATTAATTTAGTGTCTCATGTATATGGGGAGGCGCATTTTGGCCCAAGGACGAATGCTATTGAAAATGGTTCGGATCGGTCCACTTTTGCCGACCAATCTCCATCTAACGACCTATTCTGAAAAATCGTTATATGGGGAAAAATTGCAATGTTCAAAATTTCTCGGAAGAAGTATCTAAGTAGTAGTACTTCGGCATTCTATACTGGTATGAAAAGTTTGGATCGGCCCGCTCGGAAATGGTAGCTTTATATGATAAAAGCGTCGAATTTGGAATATTTCATAGTGAAGATTAGTTCATAATAAGTAAATTAACAAAGAAGTCTAGCTTATCGAATTTGGACCACGTAGGTCTATTTTTTTTTTTTTTTTTGGACCACAACATATATAGGCGCTATCTCTTATACGAAGAGAAAATCGAACCTTCCAATATTCGGGCTTTAATGACAATTATGGCATGGACCGAATAACTGTAATAGGCGAAGTGACGTGAGGTATGTAATGATCGGCGTTACATGACTATAATGTTCTTATTTGTTTTAATACTTTTTTTTTTTTTGTACTTCGCGATAAACCGTAACTTGGCAAAGACCTATTTCGCAAAGCCACACAAACCATAAACAAATGTGAGCTACTTTCACTCCGATAATTATTGAGACTCATACTTGATCATCCATTGTTAATACATTTTCTTTTTTTTCAAATTTTTTTAATTTTATAACAAAAATTATTTGAAATATTTAAAATGTAAAGCAACGAGAGGCGTAGACTTATAAATGGAAAAAACTGTTTACTATTCTTGTCTACGTATTAACGGTACTATTTTTAGTGAAGCGTTTTTCGCAATAATTTAACATGAAAGTGTGTGTACATGCACTAACTACACTTGACACATGTAAGGATACTAAAGCAAAAGAACTGTTGTGCAAGAGTACAAGAGTGCATATGTGTGCATAGGGTTGTGCATTGTATTCACCGACAAAAGGATTTCGTTTACTAGGCAAGTGACAAGTGTTTTTATGTGTTGAGATAAGTATAGCATATCTCTTATAAAGGTTTTCCTTTTCTTTCTCTGCTGTTTTTTTTTTATAAGAAAAGACTACTTTTTTATAAATGAACATGTGCGAGAGACGATAAACTAACAAGCAAGCGAATGCATATGCAAATGTACATTAATTCATAAATACACATGTATGCAATCATAGTGAATGTATGATACTTGGAAAAAGGGAGCTCAACACTTTTCGCGTAGTTCACTAATGACTGTTTAAGATTATTTTTTTCTTTTTTCGTTTTTACCTTGTACAGCACCTTCAGCTGTTTTAGTTGCATCCGAGACAACATTTGTGGCTGCTTTTAACATTTCACTTCCGGCAGTGGTTATCAGAGGTTGCGTACTGCTGGCACAACCCATATCCAAAATGAACAAAAGAAAGATTTTTTAAAAAATGCGAACGCTTATCAAAAGGCTTTTATCAAAATTTCGTTCAAATATATTTGTTGTATTGTTGTATTGTTGTTTTTGTAAAATATTTATAGAATTTAAGAACGTTGCTAAGGGATTAATTAAAGTATTATTTGGCCCTTTTTTGCTATTTGCTTTTTAAATTAGTAGCCTTGTCAACGCAAAAGAAGTGTTTGGACACGCAGCATTTAGATAACTAAAGGTAGAAACGCGCTTTTTATTCCATTTAACCGTAACACCAAGTGTTGGTCAATATTTTTCTATTGCATATTTCCCCTTTCGTTTTTTGCTCTCTAGTTAGACTGTCCAGACCATTTAATATCCTATAAAAAGGTATGTTCGTGTTTACTTGGCATTTACGTTAAAATATTCCAAAGTTGTTATTGTTGTTCTTGTTGCCGGATTCTCTTTGGCCATAGTTAAAGTTGATTGGACGTACTCATTCCTCGAAGCACGCTAACTCCCGTTAACCCACAGATGAGATCATACCAGTCCATTACAAGTTATATAGAAGAATGCATGCTTTCTTGTTGGGTGGCCTATTATTATCTCTCTTTCTTTTCTATCTTCCTATCCTTTCGTTCTTACTTTCGCTCTTTCTTCCTTTCATTCTTTCTTTTATAATCTTTTCGTTTTTATAATTTTCCCTTATTTGTTTTTTTTTTTTGTTGCTTGAAAACTTTTTATAATTATGACCACAAATCCCTTACAGAAAAACAAAGAAATGCTTCAGCTTAATATATAAACTTTTATTATAGGCTTATACACAAAAGTGCAAAAGAAGGAAATGTCACAAGAACATTTTTATTATTATATCATGTGACTGTTGGTTGACTTTATGACTTTGATTAGTTTTTTATGTGCGCTTTGAAGGCCACCAAGGGTAAGTGTTTAAGTTGCATTTGCTTCCATTTGAGAATTTTTAATGTTACTACTCCAATTAAATGCCCGACACATCGATGCACGCAAGCATAGGCTCATACATTATAAGTCCATGTTTAAAAACATCAATTACATGCTTATCCAACAAAATGTTAAATCGTCTAAAAGTTGAAATCTAATTAACACTTTTAGTGTCTCATCGCTAAGCTAAAATAAAAAAAAAAAACATTATACACTGCACGCCCCAACAGTTATTCATATAAAAGACTTTTCATAGGAAGACTTTATATGGGAAGTGTTTTAAAAAGTTGTCCGACCCTAATCATTTGCAATAGCGTTCGTCCTTGAGTTAAAACACGTCCGCATACCAGATTTCATCAAGATATCTCAAATGGACAGATGGACAGACAAGCTTACTTCGAATCAAAAAGTGGTTTTGAATCCATCGCCATGCCTTACTGGCGTGGTGTAGGGTATAACAAACAAAAACCTTCTTAAAAAAAAAAAAATAGCACACACTTTTAATTATACAAAAAAGTTATGATTACATTAAAACGAAGACGAGCGACGAAACGGAGAAAGAGCTTTTTTCACGTAAGGAAGTACTCGCGCGTTAGAGACTGAGTCTCTAAGCATCTTCTAAGCGGCTACTTAGCTTTAGCTGATAAAATTGAAACCTTTAGTCATAACGGCTTAGATAAGTTATTAGAAAATTAGGTTTTGAACTTCATTCACGTTATTATGGTAAGCTAACGCATCGTTGAACCACAGTCCTGTACACGAAAATGATATGACGAAACAAAGTTTCAAAGTCAACGTAAATATAATTGAAAAAAATCTCAAAATGTACAGTAAATCAATAAATCATTTTTTGGAATTAATCAAATTCATTTTAAGTCGAAGATATACTGGATTTTCATGAAATCACAATTCGTCCATCCGTCCATTCGTCATTGAAAAGTTGACATATTTTATTTCCAATGCTTTGCCATCACGTGCCTTATGCTAAGTTCTAATCTTATTGCTTTTCATTTGTAACACACATACACCATACATATGTGCATATATGCAGTTGTTATGATGCATTTAACAAGCCATTCTTCAATCAACAAGTTTTTACGAGAATTATATGCGATCATGACCGAATCGTTTATACCCATCACCTTTAAAAAAAAATCACATTTTGATATACTGGGCAGGTGTCGTCAATGAACAGTTACTACAGCATCGCCCATGGAATACGCGTTCAAATTTCTATACATTTATGTGCTATAGTTTATGGGTAATGATTATAAAAAATCAATTTTTCATTCCTTTCAAAAAACAGACGTGTTCCGACTTTATGTAACCCTGTGGGCGTGTCCTTTAACCGATTTGGGCCATCTTCAATACTAAATTACCCGCATAAACTGCCAGTGGTTCTGCTAACAAAACAAAGGGACATACGGACAGACGGACTGAATTTGATACTAATCAAGATATTTACATATATTTGGCGGGGTCTTTAAAGTTTTCTTTCTTTGGGCGTTGCAAATGTTTCAACAAAATGAATATACCCCTCATCCTTCGATGGATATAAAAAAGGTGAATGACTTTTCAATTTAATTTGAAAGAACACATAGACCATAGGAAGTTTTGGTTTATTAAAATGTAATAAAAAATTTGTCAATAATTCGCCAACCGACTTAAAATAACTTTCAAATATATTTATTATTAGCATACGAAGTCTACCTGTGCCCCCTTGAAATTCAAGCCATTTTATAGCAATGAAAAATAACTTTTACACATAATTATAAAATGTATTTATGTGGTCGTTTTGATTGTTTTTTTTTTTTTTTTTTTTTCTGTTATATTTATTTGATTGCATGTCTTCTTTTGTTACAACTACTGTTAAAAATTGTACTGCTTCCCTCATTAGAATATATTATTATTATTATATCCTTTAAGTGTTTTACTTGCCATCACAAGGTCGTCAACATGCAACCTACCTAAGCGATGTAACTAACAATGTCGTCTAATATTTTATTGCGTTATAATTTCGAAAGGCATGCGACGCAGACAAATCGAATTTTTGTTACTCGTTGTATTGTCGACTTCTTTGGAATATATACACAGTCGGTAATGTGGATGCACTCAGATTTTCACAAATAGATAAATGCCCATTCGACTAGGAATTTTTGCATTAGTTCTAGAAAAAGAAGATGAACTTTATTTAAAAATTTACAAAAACAGGCCAAAGCCTCATCTGTTACCAGATTTTTAATGCCTGCGCTGTGCGGATGTTATTCTTTCCTTCTTACTAAGAAGTTTTCATTGGTTAATTACTAAACCCATAACTTTCGAAAATTATTTTGATCAAGTATGCATGACGAAGGTACGAATAGGCATGGTTTGTGCTCTGTACGGTGAGAAGCCTTGTAGATTTTCCCCTCTTTTAACCAAATCTTATTGACTGCAAATCTTCAAAGATGAGGAGTTCTAGGTTTTTGCTTAATTGGCTTTGCTGGTAGCCTATAATCAAACCAATTGAGTTTCGGTCGGGTCGACAGGCTGAAAGACTGAAAATTATTTCTTCAAGATTACAAGCAGCGGTTTCTTCTAAAAGACTTTTGCCATCTCTACCCAATACAGGTGTCGAAGGCTACTTTCGGCGACTATCTGAAATGTGGACAAACATAGCTTTGGCAATCAAAAATACAATATTGCCTAGTGTTCGAAACAAGTAAAATTATTAAAGAAAATAATGTATGATAATTTATATATGAAATATTCGTAAAGAGATAGAGATGTACCTAGGGATAGAGAGAGGTATAGATATAGAGATAGAGATAGAGATAGAGATAGAGATAGAGATAGAGATAGAGATAGAGATAGAGATAGAGATAGAGATAGAGATAGAGATAGAGATAGAGATAGAGATAGAGATAGAGATAGAGATAGAGATAGAGATAGAGATAGAGATAGAGATAGAGATAGAGATAGAGATAGAGATAGAGATAGAGATAGAGATAGAGATAGAGATAGAGATAGAGATAGAGATAGAGATAGAGATAGAGATAGAGATAGAGATAGAGATAGAGATAGAGATAGAGATAGAGATAGAGATAGAGATAGAGATAGAGATAGAGATAGACAGTATGAAATGTATTACTACGCAAACTTATGCATTCACTTAGGCAACTGAAATAAGAGCGACGCGAATTCGTGGAATACTGCAACAGGAAGGTATTGATAATTAGCGAACTTTGAATGTTCGTGTAGAAAGCAAAGTGCAAAAAAGGCAGATATCCCTTTTATAACTCGTAAAAAATTTCAATAATATATGAAAATCGCATAAGATGAAAAACCCGTAAAATCTATTATAATTTAAACAAACACGAAAATTATATTTGGTCGTGACCGAATCTTTTATACCCATCACCGTTATTCTAAGAGACTAAAGAAGTGCAGCAAGTAAGAAAATTAAATTTGTTGGGGACCGAATCATTTTATACTCATCACCGTTTACCCCAAAAAGACCAAGTTAAAAAACTAAATGCTTTTGCTCTATAGTATGGAGAGGTGGCAGTTGGTTTCTTCTATTTTCAAAGTAAAGATTTATGTCGCATAGGGGTGTGGGCGTTGTAGGCGTTTCCGTGGAAAAGTTTAGGTCACTTTCAAATTGTTTTGGAAATTTGTAGGCGACATCTTCATTTTCGCTAACGAGAGTAGTATACTTAATGGGGTTTTTGAAGCTTATTTTTGCGCGTTATAAAGGTATTAAAAAAGTAATTAAACTATAATATAATATTGTGTAGGCGTGGTCAATTTTTTCCACTTTTGTATAAGTACTACGGCATAGCCTATAGAATATGCGATCAAATTTTTATACATTTGTTTGCCATAGTTTATGAGTAATGAGCAAAAAACCAATTTTTCATTCCCTTTGAAAAATAGAGGTGTTCTTAGTTTACGTGATGCTGTGGGCGTGTACTTCAACCGATTTCGTCCATTTTCAATACCAACCTGCGTCCAATGTTTCTGCCAAATTTGAAGTCGATATCTTTATTTTAGCGGCCAAGAGAATGTTCACAATAGACATTACATGCGGACGGACACGCGTAAATCGATTTAGAATTTGATGCCGATTAATGATACATATATTTCGTGGGGTCTCTGATGCTTTCTGCAGGCCGTTGCACATGTTTTGACAACATAAACATACCTCTCATCTTTGAGTGATATATATATATATATGCGAATATATATATGCGAATATATATATATGCGAAAGGAATGATTAGCAATAGCTAAGTTGTGACATGCATTGGAATCGTTCAAATTACATAATTAATAGATAAAAGTAAACACAATAGAAAGCAATAGTACACACCACAGCGAATTTTCAGGTGTTGGTTTGCTGAATAGAAGAACAAAGCAATAGTGAAGAAATAAACATAAACCGAATGTGAGAATACACATAGTAATTTTTTCAACTTTACTTGTAATCTTTTTCTTTTAAAATTAAATGCTTGGAATTTCAAAACCGCATAGAAAATAGCTATGTGAAAAGACAAGTGCGTGTACGTTTCTGGTTGGTTGTATCTAATTTTGTAATCAACTTTGTTATCCTATTTGCATGAAAACTTATCGATATAAAGATATGTGATTTTTCATCGCTACTTGAATTCATTGTAAAAATTCTGAAGTGACTTAGCAACACTGGTTGAAGGACTGGATTGTCAATTAGATATTTCCCAATACACTTTTTTCACAATAAAGGGAGAAAATATTTAGAAACAAGAAAGAAATCTTATCGAATGGAGTTCACAAATGTAACAATAAAATGTGTGGTGAAAAGTTAAGGAAATAGGAAGGGGGAAAAATGGTGCGAAATTTTTAAGGGAAGTTTTGCAGTGAGTCAGTCAAGTAAAAATAAAGTAAAGTCACAAAACACACATATAGGTTTTGCGAGTTACTAATTAACCAGTGATTCACTCAATAAAAATGCCTAGCAGCTTATTGTTCGCTACAAGTAGTGAAGGCCGTGTTTATACATTGTCTACAAGTTCGGCAGCATGGCGAGAATTTCCCTATTTAGGTTTAGAATTTAAGAAGATAAGCGCTGTGCCAAATTTCATGTGGGCCATCGGTGGTGACCGCCAGGTATACGTCCACGTATACGGTTTAGATGTGCCTATACGCGTACGGGAAGAGTCTTATGAGAATGAACGTTGGCTACCTATAGAAGGTTTCTCAAAGAAATTATTGCCTACAGATAGACCGCGCCACTCGTCTGCTGATGGAAGCCAAGAGCGTAGTATTGAAAAAATAAGATTACCGTCAATGGCTTGGCAATGGGATGGTGATTGGCATTTGGATTTAGATTTAGAGGGTCAATCGTTGGCTGAAGATGGCTGGATGTATGCTTTGGACTTTCCAATGAATTATTCGGCTAAAAAATCATGGAATTCATATGTACGTCGTAGACGTTGGATACGTTACCGTCGATATGGCGCTTTGAACAGTTGGTGTGCTGTTGCTCCTTTGCACAAAGACCCAACACAAGAGCCGTTTATTGATGTGGCAATTGGTGGTACCAACATACCCAACGCTCCACCAGGCACTCTTGTAGTTTGGGCGATTACTGCCCATGGCAGGGTAAATGTCTAGTGTTTGACTTTTCTGTATTTAAAATTTTTTATATTTTAGGCCATGTTTCGGACTGGCGTTAGCAACTCTTCCCCAGAAGGTTTGCGCTGGACAGCTATTTCTACGCCAGCCGGTAGCGAGCTTACGCAATTAAGCGTGGGGCCTACGGGATTGGTTTGGGCGGTTTTATATAATGGTCGCGTCATAGTACGTTCAGGTGTGACACGTGAAAATTTGGCTGGAGAAGCATGGCTGGATGTTAAGCCGCCAACGCCAGTTAATGGTTGCGACGCAACAAATGGTTTGAAAATTGTACAAGTTTCGGTTGGCACTGATTCAGTGTGGTGTGTCACCAATGATAATAGCGTTTGGTTTAGACGAAGCATTAAAGGTGACGCATCAGGCATTAGCGAAGATGCTGCTATAGGCGGTGGTTGGGTAGAAATGATTGGAAATATATCCACAGTATCGGTAGCAGCCAATGATCAAGTAAGTTTTTTTTACAGTGGTAGTACATTTTCTGAAATATTTAATAATTTGTAGGTATTTGCCATAGGATCTGCAGATCGCGGACTTTATTACCGTTTTGGTGTTTCTTTATCTGATCCAACAGGCAAGAAATGGCGCCAATTGCAACTGCCAATGCAAATCAGTCGCACCTCGAGTTCTATGTCGCTTATATCCCGTAAAAGCGGTAGTAGTTCTACACCTGGCTCCAAGCATCAAAGTTTCTCAAATCTTTATAGTAGGGAAAAAGAAAAAGCCGTAGTAGAGACATGTGCTCCTATCGAAAACGTAATGCCTCCCGCTACAACCACTTCCGTTGCTTCACGTAGCAGCTCGCACTCCAGTAATGGCACAGCTGCCCCAGCGCATGTTCGCTTAAAAAATGACTTATGGAAGTATAACTCTGACTCCCCACCAAGTATTGGAAGCCTGAATCTGAATGAACGTCATAGAAAGCGCGCGGCAGCCTTGCGTGAAACTACACATGCTTCGAGTGCGCCAGCAACTGAAGTGGCTGAGGTAACTGGTAAACATTACGAAACTCAACTAAAAAATCCTAGAGCTTGGTCCCCGGTACGTTCAGTAGGCTCCGCTGTAGGCGCGGAGGCACATCCTGAAAGTGATTCTGCCGTGTTTGAAGCCGATTCAACTCACCATGGCTCAGATGCTTTTCTCGGAGATGACGACGATCATGCAGGTGGAATATTTTAATTATTTTTTTAAAATTCAATAATTGAAACATTGCAATATTTAAGGTTCACAGTTTTGGACAGAATGTGAGGTTATGTGGCTTTGTGTGACTGCCGGTGCAGTAACCATTAATCCCAACAATTTGCCCAACTGGTTTAATGAGCAAGTATCTGCTGATGGGTGTGTCGACGTGAACGCACCATGGCGTAAAGATATTTTGGAAAAGTTACAAAAACGTCAGTTAGCCTTAAATTCCATACCTAACTTCGGGCTCTACGAGAAAGCTGTAGAATTATCGTCATGGATTAAGTCGGCTGAGGCTCGCTATCAGCGCCCGGACACTTTAGAATGTGAAGACTGCCTGATAGAACTAGAATGGGTTAGCAGCAATGCAGCATCGACACCCACCACTCAAAATCCTAGTATTTCAAAAGCAACCGATTCTGGAACATTTACGGTCCTTCACCCGGACGGAGTGACTACTAAAATTCAATTTTCTCTCTCGGCCATAACATGCGTACAATGCTGCAGTGAGCCAGCGTCACCTCGTCTTGCCATACATGCTCCCTGTTTACCGACAAATTGTTCCCCTGTACGGTTACTCTTCCTAAGTGATGCTGAAATGGAAGATTGGTTGTCCCATTTAACCTCAGTTTGCTGTCAAATTAATGAGGTTTCAGGCACACCAGCGAGTAACGCAATTTGGACTACTACGGAAATAGGAGATGTCTACGTATTTGATCCAGAAAATATCAAATTACAACAATGGGTTAAACAAGAAAATTGTTTTATGCAAAAAGTGGATGTTAGCACCATGGAAACGCCCTATTACAATACTCTCTGCAATGGGTGAGGGCGGTACAAAAAACTTTAATATCAAAAATGTCAATATCTTTAATTACAGTATGCCATCAGGCACTGAATTAGATATAACAGGATGCGTGTATGATGACGCTGATCAGATACGGTTCGACTTACAATGTCATCCTAATATAAAGTTACGTGTCAAAGTGGAAAAATTTCGCGTAATTGCAATGCATATTAACCCTAGGTAAATTTTAATTTAATCTGAATTACAAAAGAGTGTCTCTGGTTTTAACAATGATGCATCCTTCCTGGATCAGGTTTAACGAGAAGACTACAGTTCTCAATTCTATGGACGATTCAGAATGGCAAGATGAGATGCGTTATGATAAAATGGTATTTGCTCCGGGCGCAACATTTACTTTGAAAATCAAGTCAGTTCGCTGTAAACATATAACCGTAAAAAAAATTTAGTGTATTTTGCGAATAACGGCATTTTGTTCTTCTCTTTCTTGTAAGGGCTTTAAAAAATCATTATCAAATCATAGTGAACAATAGCCATTTTGCCGACTACAATTATCGTGTAGATCCCGCTGCTGTTACCTGCCTTTATGTATCAGGACGGGTTAAACTGTTCAACTTCACTTATCGTTGCCCGACAATTATAGTGAACTTGCAAAATATGTTTTGGCGCCAGATGGGCGGTCATCTGAAACGTGTATTTACTTGCGGAGCTGGCGTTGTATGGGGCATGACATGCGATAATACTGCTTGGGTTTACAATGGCGGATGGGGTGGTAACTTTTTAAAGGGCTTAGAAGGAGGTTCCGGCAAAATTAATCCTATGTTAGACACACATAACTATTACGTGTACGAAAATCAGCGTTGGAATCCCATAAGTGGTTTCACTACTAAGAGTTTACCCACAGATCGCCATATGTGGAGTGATGTAACGGGACGCCAAAAACGCAGCAAGGAGCATACTAAGCTCCTATCATCTCATTACGAATGGATTTCGGACTGGATGATAGATTTTAATATTCCCGGCGGAGCTGACAAGGAAGGTTGGCAATACGCTATAGATTTTCCCGCTACGTACCATGCTCAGAAACGTATAACCGATTGTGTGAGACGACGACGTTGGCTAAAAAAGTGTCGTTTAGTTAGTAGCGGACCTTGGCAGGAACTAAGCCACTCGAAAATTTTGGACGCAAGTTTGCAAGTTATGGCGAACGAAGAGAATCCCAATGAAATTAGGGAAGAAGTCTCAATAAATGCATGGGCCATAGCTTCGAATGGGGATGTTCTAATAAGATATGGAGTAACTTCTTTCAATCCGAAAGGTGATAGCTGGGAACACATACCTAGCGAACAGCCTCTAATCGGCATCAGTGTTTCACCCTCAGGTCAAGTATGGGTAGTAGGACGAAACGGGACAATATTTTATCGCTATGGCATAACAAAACAAAATCCTTTAGGTAAGTATGTAAAAAAAGAGGTCAATAAAAGTACTGTAAAAGAAAACATTGTTCAAATTTCCGTAGGTAAAGCCTGGCAACCGATTGAAGCGCCTGCTGGCGTGCATTTCAAAGCTGTTGCTGTAGGTGAGGCAGGCATTTGGGCGTTGGATAATTCGAATCGTTTGGCTGTGCGCAGAGAAGTAACAAAATTTTTCCCTGAAGGTTCTCATTGGCAATTCTTACCGAATTTATCAACAATCGCCCCGCACACTGACACTCATGTAGGCTTTAAAGCTGTTTCAGTTGGACCTGAGGTATGGGCGGTGGCTATGAATGGAATAATTTGTAAGCGTTGCGGCATTACTAAAGAGAATCCAGCCGGCTCAGGCTGGAATTTAGGAATTCCAGTAAGCAAATGCAAAATTACCTTTTTAATTATCTTACAATAATGATATATACTTTTAGGGTCAATGGCAATACTTATCCGTAGTTGGCTTCTCTTAAGACCAAAATTTCTTATTTATGCTTTATTAAAAAAGTTCTGCGATTTTTTTACATTCCTTCCTTTTAATAGGTTGTTTAGCTATTAAATTATTTTTTAAACCTTTTTGTGCTTAGCGTATTTCATTTACCAAAAAAGTATTGAAAAAACCATTTATTTGCATTTATCGTATATTTTGACGCTATAATAAGAATACATTGCATACCCTAAATACACAAATCAAATGGAAATACAATTACAAATATATGCAAATATATGTATATATTCAAAAATCGGAATATTAAAGAGTTTTTTTTTAAGCTCTTCTAAAAATTATAATTTAACTGTAAACGGACCCAGACTATTTGGTACGGAAAAACATGAGTAAATTTGTTTGTTTATTGTTTCTCTAAGCAAGTCCAGAAAGTAAAGTGATATTCGCCTCGAACCGTTTCGGTAAAACTACAGAGAAAAACGAGTAACAATATTATTGTCGGGCACAATTCTTATTTTTATTATAGACCATAACAGTCATATCTTGTTCTTGCATATTTTTGATGTGAGTATTTATGTGAGTAAAGCGGGCCCAAAAACCAACCTAAATTTTGTAGAGTTCATTTTTGTAGTAAATTACTACAATATTATGTATCAATGACACATTAAGACTTCGAATTTTCATCTCTACAAAGGACCAATTTTCGTGAAAATCCTCATTAAGGTAGGATCCAAAAATTAGGGCGAGATGGTCCGAATTTGGTACAGTTAATTTTTTTATATTAAATTACTATTTTAATATAATTTTCATTGTGAAGCATTGAAAATTATACTATTTTGTCGTACGAACTCTAGTTTTCGTTATATGATTAGGAGATTCAAAAATTGCCCCACCCGTTTTAAAGTTTTCATACCAATTTAGGATACCGAAATACTATTATTTAATCATTTTTGCTGAGAAATTTTGAAAATTAAAATTTTTTTTCCATATAATGACCTTTCCAATATGGCGTTATAAGGGGAGTGGTCGAAAAAATGCACCGATTCGAACTATTTTCAATAGGGTTCGTCCTTAGGTCAAAACACGTCACTGTACCAATTTTCATCAGAATATCTCAAATATTGCGACCTGTAGCTTGAACACAAATTTAGATGGACAGAGGGACAGGCGGGCTTAGATCAATTCAGATTATGATTCTGGATCGATCGATATAATAAAAGGTGGATCTATCTTAAGCCCTTCTGCGTGTTACATACGACGGCACTAATTAATATACCCTGTACCACATGTGGTGTACGGTATAAAGAAAGAAGCACGAATTTTTATTTAATGCAACCTTTTTGGACCATCTAACAATGTTTTTTAGAGGTATGGTATGCGAAAACATTCGATTGGATCAGTCGATACCAGACATTCCTCGATTGTAGTCTCGAATTATATTCGGTATCATTAAAAGTTTTCCCTTGCTACTGGATACCTCTGCTGTTTCGACAGCATTTTTCTTTGATTTTCCGGTCATTTTTTTTTCGTAGCAACATTATATCCGTATCCGGAACTGGACTTCTCCGCGCCACAATATCATTGATTTATCGATGTGTTAAGAGGCACAGATGTGCCAGCAGTTAGAAGAGTACTGCCAAATTCCGGATAAATGAAATAAGTTTAGGCTGTTTATTTGTGTAAAAAATATAGTTCGAAAAAAAAAGAGTTAAAAAAAAAAAAAGAGTTAAAAGGAAGGATGATGACACTAGTCGGGTAATTAAACAACATATGCTCAGAGAAGTACAAATAAGAAAATTCAAATCAAATGAATGCAAAAGGAAATAAACTTTTTAGACTTCTCTGATATAAATGAACACAACAAAATGATTGCTTAAACGTTTCAATATGAAATAATAATTTAAAAAATGGGTAATTTAATAAATATCTTCCGAAATTAACATAAATCGTCTTAATTTCTTGTTCTACATTTTTCTTTTAATTTTATTTGAATATAAAACCATATGATTTCCAAACATCTCCAAACCATATGATTTCTCACAATGTGCTTAAAAGTTGGAAAAAGTGTATTCCACCACGGCAAACCCAACTACACTTGATTTTGTATATTTCCAAATTGGAGCAATATAAGCGCGTACTATCGTGCATGCAAGTCTATTTGTTTAGAGCTATTTGATAATTTTGCATGAGTAGTAACTTGGCGGCACTTTCAACTTAATCTCTGCCATACCTGTTATAAAAGAGCAGGAAAACGATATCAATATAAATATATGATACTCTCGCATCTCTAACAAAAAATAATCTTAAAGAAATAGTAATAAGGAGCGAAAAAAATTCGAATCAATTAAGGAAATTCTTGGAAATAGATAATGGCTGACAATGATTTAGAAGCTGTACGAGCTCAACGGTTAGCCCAACTACAATCGCAATATGTAAGTTTCACTTCCTGTTTTAGAATGCAAACGCACAAAACCGATGGCCGGCGGAAATATTTTTCGTTCATATATGCATGTGTCTTATTTATAGAAAAAGGGGGTTAGCGGGAGGATGTTTTTTTAATTCTTTAACTGACCGATTATACGAAAGATTTATTAAAATAATGTCATCAACTTTGAAGAAATTTTAAAAGTCTCTTAATTATTTAGTATTTTTTATGAAACGCAAGAATGACTCATTTTCTGTGTTGCAATAGATAGGTGGCAAAGTAGACCTTTACGTAAAGCGATATCTGTAACAACTCAATTAATCCAGTGTCTTCCGCATTTTTTAAGGCTGGCGGGCATAATGCACCGGATAAGCAAAAAGCTCAAGAAGAACAAATGCGTCAACAAGAAGATATAAAAAACACTATACTTTCCCAGGTATTGGATCAACAGGCCAGAGCCAGACGTAAGTTGAAATAACTAAGACTTTGCCAGTTTCTTAAAAAGCAAAAAAAAAATTATTTACTTTACCAGTAAATACTTTAAAGATTAGCAAGCCCGACAAAGCCCAAATGTTTGAAAGCATGGTTATACGTATGGCACAAATGGGTCAAATACGCGGCAAACTAGATGACGCACAATTTGTTCATATTTTGGAAAATGTTAATGCCCAGATGCCACAGAATAAAAGTACCGTTAAATATGACAGGCGCCGTGCTGCAATCGACTCTGATGATGATGATTATGGTTGCTGATTTTCCAACAATTATTTAAAAACTGCAACGTACTTTTTCATCTTTTTAACGTTTTCTGAATATTTTTGGTATATTTTTAAAAATTTAGTTCATATGTAAACTTGAACAAAAACAAAAAAAACAAAAAAGAAAAAAAAAAACGAAAACAAATAGAAAATACAAGATTATTACAGTGAACTTAATTCGTAAGCTTACAAAAGTCTGTAAATTTGGACTAAGCTATTTTTGGCATAGAATGTGTCATCACCTTGAAAATGAATATCTAGATAAATTGCACCTACTATTATTATACTAAACTTTACGATTTATTCCTTCTTTTCATGGTCATCTTCGTCTTCGTCTTCGATCACCATACAATCCCCACAGAAAATCGAGTATAAAATTAAAGAAAGAAACCCTAAAGGCAAACCAAAAATAACTGTCGTAAGGACCGGATTACCGCGCCACATTTCAATTAGAGACTTTTTCAATTCGAATAAAGCTCTATTAACTCGTACTAGATAGGTGTCCCCTCCCAGAGCGATGGCATTTTCATTGTGAATTGCTTCCAGAAACATATGTAAAGCTTGTGGTGTCATTTGTAAGGGATCATCGTCAGGTAAATAATGATGTTGCGTAGTAGAATTGATTACAATTAGATGCGGCGTAGGCAGTTGATCCATAATTATGGAGTGGGCTATACTGGGATCGCCAATCTACGGAAATAGCATATATTAGCAAAAGAGGAAAAACAGGATAAAATTTTAATAAAACTCACCCAACCAAATTGAAATTTTTCGTGATAACGTTCTCTATGTTTGCGTATTACGCCTTCTACCATGTCTCTAAACTCCAACTCATGTGTGGCTACTTGATTCAGTTTGTCCTCTTCTACCACCGCAACAACTAAATTCTTTTTAGTTTTCAATAACTGGTGTATATTGAAACGTGTGATTTTAGGGAAGCTCACAAAACGTTCTACATTAACCCAATGGTGTATAGTTTCGTTAACCTCCAAGGGATCCATCTCATGAGCTCGATGGGCGCATGGATAAAAGTGATGCTGCTCCTCTTTGTAAACAATGACCGCCGGTGGATGTTCAAAATCAAAATGATGAGCAGCTATATCTTCAGTAGTGGCATAAAAGAAGCCATGTTCCTGATAATTTTCAGCTGCTGCGTAATAAGTATCCCAAACGATACCCTCTTGCAAGCCCACAAACATAAAGAATATGGTATGGGAGCCCTTGAGCATGTCCACACTTTCGGTGCGTGTAACTAATTGTACGGGAGGTCCGCTCATTCTTAAAGCATAATCTACAAGCTCATCACGGCTTCGATCACCGTGGTAAGTAAACTCCATATTGCCTTTTATGAACATAATAGTGGGATAAGAACGTATTTTAAATTCCCTAGCTGCGGCAGGGTATTTGGTGCAATCTAAACGACCTACTCTGACATTTGTGGCATGCAATGCTTGAGCCACCAATCCAAAAATTGGCTCAGTTCGTTTACAATAACCACACCATGGTGCATAAAACATAACCAGCCACTGACCTTCATGTCGCACATCAATAAAACGCTCTGTTAACTCTAGAACACGGGAAGAATCCGCTCTGCGCCAAGCGAATAATGTTGAGGCACTAACTAACACGATGAAAACTATAAAAAATATATTTCGGTGCGGTAAATAATGAAGTAACCTTTTATTTTAGGATTTTATTTTACCTGTTAAAAAAGCTCTCAACTGACTGTAATGCCAAAACATTTTCGGTGTTTTTATTTTTACGATATAAATCAAATCTTAATTCAACATTTTTATATCCCTTTGCACAATAATTGATGGTACGTAGTGTGCCTATTGTTTATTGTTTTAGACAACTTCTTTAAATTAAATTAATAAGAGTTACAAATGCATTGAAAAATTCTTGTAAAATCAACCCCATCAACAAATTGTCAAATACAATAGAAGGGAGAAAAGAGGGATAAATGGAAAAGATTGCCCAGGGTTACCAATACTTTGGTATATTAGCTCACTACAAAGATCTGTTTGGTAGTTAGACATGAGCTTAAAATACGAAACAATAAAAACTAAAATTATACGAGAGTTTATGTTGGTACTTAATAAAGAAACGGTAAAGGCAAAAAGAAGCGCGTAGATAAATCACAGGTCGTGTCTCCAGTAAGTTTTTGACTAATCGCCGCCTTATTTTGTGTATTGTTCACTCGACAAGCGTGTTCTGATATGCTTAATATTTCGTCAATATCTTTGTGGCTGGACGAAATAATAGCTATTATCGAAATTTTAGTGCGACCACCCAATAATTCTTGTGGTATATGCGTCAACTTCATGGTATGGTATCTGCAGGGCACGTATGTTAATCGTCTCGCACACGTACATGTGCTGTTATGTGCCTTCCAAAGGGATAAAACGAAGCCAATTTGCTTTATTAAAGTTTTAGACCACTCAATGCGCATGAAAGATGTATATGTTCCAATGAAATTATAGAGACTTTATCGCCCAAGCAGAGCGTGGAACGTCTTTCCGTAGAATCGAAACTGACCAAGGAATTCGCCTTTAATCTTTCTTTTAAAGTAGAAGTGTATCGAGTGTCGTCGGTAGTAGCGGTATTGGTTACGATTGTACAGTTTTCGCTTATGGGCAAACAGACACAGGGGACATTGATACCATAGTAGCCAAGGAATGTGCCGGATTGAAATCCATATTGATTTTGCAATTTTGATATTCGCTTACAAGCTTTGGGTAATTTCTTTGATAGGTGGAATTTTCAAGGCGTATAACCTTCTTAGAAGGGTGTAATGAAAAGTTTTGTGAACTGCTATACTCGAACCACTTTACGAAAACACAACGAAAGATTCCGCGATTATGCAAGAATTGGACAACAGTATGTATAAAAGATGACGCTGCCAAACTAGTGGGAAAATGGCTAACATTGTAATGAATGTGCACATACTGCGCTCTCATAATACTCTAAAATTTAAAAATTAATTTGATTAATTTCTAAAACTATATTTAATTATTCATCATTTTCTTTTTTTAGCTTTATACTCGAGTTTCAGAATATAGGAATGCGATGCGTTAAATTTAGTTCACCAGCACTTCCTAGGAATATAAACAGTCCTGTCTAATGTGAACTGATATGGGGAAAACAGCATGTGAGTACAATACCTGAGCATTCATTGAAGTGGTCGCTGTTTTCCCGCTAATTTGGACACGTAGTCTTTACTATGTACTGATATCTTTCCAGTGCTTCTATGATAACCGAATTCTTCTTTGCGCTTTACGTGTTTTAGTGCTACGATTCGATGGTAGCAAATCCCAAAATTCGTAATTATACAATTCCACATTGGAAATTCCAATTCTAACACGCGTAATCCATTAAAGAAGTGACCCAAAACTCGTGGCATTATGGCAATATCGTAGTCCTAAAATCCATTTATTTGATTTTTACTGCTTTTTTTTTTTTGAAATTTACATCATCCCCTGTGGATTTCGATTCAGCACATTGCTTGTCCACTATGATATGAGTTTTGCCTGTACCGGTTTGACCATAAGCAAACGCAGTTGTATTCAACTAATATAGCCTCAATTAGTGGCATATTGGTGAGTAGGCTTCTGCATGCTTCAATTCTGACTCGGAAGATGCGATAGAATTGGAATTCTACGCAAGGACATGCAATGATCTCCTTGGACGACAAATCTTTAATCATTTCAGCGGAACGTGGACCAAAATTTTAATAAAGCAAGTAAATTGCTAATCTAATCTAATTTCTCCTAAAATTATGTGTTTTATACATTTTAAAGACATCTAAAATTGCTTTATTCGTTTTCTAATTTTTCTAATTTCTAAAATGTTTGAACAAAAAAGAATCTTTATTAACTCATATGCAGGTTGTCGTTTCTGGATTGTATTTACTGTTATGCATGCAGTATTTAATTTTCTTTCTTTAAAGTGAAGATTGCCAGACTTTAAGAATTATTTTTGGATAATTTTATCTTCAATGGGAATATTGCGGAAATATGCAAAATTTAAAAAAAAAAAAGGAAAATTTAGAGAGAATGCATTTATAATAATTTTTTTAAATTTGTTATATATATATAAAGTTACCCGCGATTTTTTTTATCAAATTATAAATAGCTTCGTTTTCATTTTTTCCTCAATAAATTTTTTTTTCAATTTAAAGTAACAGTAAAATTTTTTATAATTATTTAAAAACGACTTTTTTTCACTAAATTCATATAAGATTGCGCAAAATTTTCTGTACATGTACAAAGTTGTGGTCGATGATCTTTTGGTAACGCGGCCAAATTATTACCCCTCCGAAGATTACCCCACATGTTGCGAGGTCTCATTTAGAAACGGCGTTTTCTTATCGATATGTGATCTTGAATTTGGCCAATGCGTCGATCCAACTTCACCGAAATATATCAAATATTGTTTGTTCTCATTGAATGCATCTAGTAATGATACGGAAATTGCTATTACACATATACAAGAAAAGGACGAACAAGTGTAAATTTTTAGGGGGTTGCACAGACTTGCCAATTAAGGGACTTTTCGATAATGTCATGGAAAGCTTCAATATTAAAAACCCTAAGTGGGAGGACACGGCAAAAAAACAAATAACCAGTATACCGAATCCGCACGAATCGAAACCATCTGAAATAATTGATAACGATTGTGATGGTGATTCAATGGGACAACGCGAGCAATTGTGTCCACCATTAGAGTTGACCAAATGTTTGTTGCCCCTTTTCATTTGAAAGGATATCAGACAGGCAATGTCGTTTTGATCATACGACTAGTGGCCAATGGCCCAGCTATTGTGTCTAGCTTTCCATTTGCGCGAATATATCAGGGTGGTTGTGGAGCAAAACCAACAAATTGTAGTCCAAAGCAATGCCTTAAATCTTGCCGAGACGGTACTATTAATAAATGCAATGGAGCAAATGACATTTCACCCAATCTAGGTAGATGTTGTGGTGGAAATGACACTGCTTTTGGTGCTAGTGGTATATCGAAGACGGGCGCCACTACCACTGCTAAACAAAGTAGTAAACACGATAAGTGCGACGCCCCCAGTAGCAGCACTGCCACTAATGGCAATAAGTCAGCTTGTGGCGGTCGCAAAGTTTATAAAAACCATAAAGATCCTTGCAATGGTTGCCCAGCACTGGAGGATCCCTGCAAAAAAGAGGAAAAGAAATTGCGCTGCATACGTTATTTTGCCTGCAACGCTCACAATGGTTGTCCATGCGATAACGTAGAAGACAACTGTGGGCGTGGTGAGTACAACTGCCCCGAATCAACGAAGAAGTCCAGTGGCGGCAGTAAAGACAAAGATTACAACAAATCTCAGGCATGCTCTCGCGATGAGTGCATAGATGAATGCGAAACAGGTAGGTCGTTGCTTCTTGCTTTCCTATTTAAAAAAATGAAGAAAAATACAACATGAATGGTACCCTTTTCACGCGTTCAAATCATTTCTGAAATATTCTGAATTATATGTAAAATGATATGTCGTTCGGTTTGCCACCTTTTTGGTGCACACAATATTTTTATTAAAAAGAAAAGCAAAAATAAAAAATTATATCCCGTTTTTGATGTATTTGCTGCATTGGGTGCGATTCTTTGACATTAATCTTAATAAATTAAATCCCAATTCACTCAATTTCCGTATTTTATATTTCAATTGCAGCTAAATACAAATATGGAAGCCGCGCTGTTTGATGCAAGTATATAGTGGTGAACTTTAAAAACTCATAGTGGTTGTAATGTATGTACACAAAATAATTCCAAAACTATGCGCACGACGGCCTATAATGCTCGGTTAGGTCGTGCTTCATCATAACCAAACCATCCACGTCCTGGTGCGGTACGACGAATTCGAGGATTGTTAAAATGGAAGTGGTTTGAATAATACGCGTACCCGATGGTAAACATGACGTGCAGAATAGCTGTAATGGTACTGACAATTTCGACAATGAATGTCCACATGTGAGTAACATTTTCTTTATTGTTCACATAAGGAACTAATATTTATTTAGTTCTCTTTGCTGTTTTTTCTTTGCTTTCTTTAGAATAACAGTCAAAACTGTCAGGGCAATTTGAATGAAATTTTGCAACGCAGCGATTTTGCACGTAATCAAATAAAACGCACTACTGGCGGGTCCATTTACCAATCATTCGTACCAACATTGGATACTCGGGCAATTAATATTGCTGCCCGGATAGTTATTCTTTACGATTTATGAGAGTAAAGCAATTTTGCGATACTCAAGAGTATAAAGTCAAAATATGCTTACCGTCGTTGTTAGCCATGCGATAGTGGAGTTCGGGCATCGTTACAGCCCAATGATAACCAGAGCTCTTGTGTTCAAGTCGATAGCGAAGTACAACGTGTAGTTTGCAAAACTGACCGAAAGATTGAAATTTGTTTATCTTTGTTATTGTTTTTTTTTAAATGCGCAAACAGCCATTTCAAGTACTTAAACATTAATCATGATTTTCTTTTTTCCTCTCATAAATGCATCATTGTTTTGGCGGTCAGAGGCGGACCAAGCAGAAATTTTAAAAGTTTGCCAAAAATTCGCTTCTATACCATAAACATGAAAGGTACATCTATTTTATTTTGTGAGTTCATGCTTGTGTTCACCGTTCGCGTTGTTCTTTGCTCTTTGAAAACAAACTACTATAATTTACTGCTTTTTATTTTCAGTAATAGAAATACCCTATTATTTATATAAACAAGTAAAGGATCATGGCAACTCCTCATATAGCAAGCATGTGCGTTGGAATATAACTTATTTACAACACATATTTTTGAGTTTATTTACTTAAAATGAAAATGGAAAATTCGGTGTGTGATCAACGGAAGCGTTGTGCGAAAATACATAATGTCCGTTTCTACAATATAACACCACGTTCCATTCAAACAATGGCATACAATTTTATTTGGGGAAAATTAGCTTTGGCAAGGTGAGTTGGCGTCATTTTCATATATATTTTATATACATTTATTTTTAATTACCTATATACATTTATTCTCACACCTGTCAGATGTGATGGATCTATCGAAATCTGGGATATGAATCATGCCCCCTGCTTAGAGCGAGTTATACCTAAAACCCCAGGCAATTCAGTGGAGTGTATGGGTTGGTGCGGTAAACGTTTATTTAGTGCCGGTTTGAATGGAGAAATAGTCGAGTGGAATTTGCAATCGCTACAGCCACGTGTTAAACAACATGTTACCGGTAATACTGTGTGGTGCTTGGACATCAATCGGGAAGGTACTGAATTAGCTATCGGCACAGATGAAGGCTATATCAATCTTTTCGATGTAACCGATAATCAGGTACTATATAAGAAACTATTTGACAAACAGGAGGGTCGTGTATTATGCTGTGCATATAATGCTACCAGTGAATTTCTGGTCACCGGGTCTGTAGGCACTATACGCATTTGGAATTGTCGTACAGGTCATGCTGTTAACAAGATTAACGTAAGTGGCAATAAATATAATAAAGCTGAAGCTATTGTGTGGTCTGTAAAGGTGCTTAGCGATTTTACCATAATTACGGGAGATTCCTTGGGTAATGTAACCATGTGGGATGGTCGTATGGCGTCACAGACTGAAACTCACCAGGTTTTAAAAGCCGACGTTTTGGCATTGGCTGTAAACGAGGAGGAAGATAAACTGATTTGTGCTGGTGTAGAACCTAACATTCGTATATACGCAAAAGCCTTGATTAAACGCAATGACGCAACTTGTAATCGTTGGGTGAAGTTTTTGCAACGACGTGTGCATGACCATGATGTTAAGGCTTTAGTTTGTGCTAAGAACTTCATATACTCAGGTGGTGTAGATGGGTATCTGGGTTTGTCGTCACTAGCCAAAAACAAAATAATGAATATGAAATACGGCCCGTTCTTAAAAGTTAGTTTAAAAACAATAGAAATAAAAGCAAATTTTAAAAAACGTTTTCTTTTTTCGTCTTAGCCACCTTGCGTTTCAGTTGCCAGCAGCCAACGTTTGCTTTTATTACGGTACCCTAACTATTTGGAAATATGGCGGTTAGGTTCTCCCAAGGAGAACTGCGATTCAGAATTACAGGAGCCGAACCAGCAATGTCAATTGTTAGCATTAGCTAAAAATCCAGAAAAATTATTGGAATTAAAAAGTAAAAACGAAGATCCTGTTGTTTCGGCTGCTCTCTCCCCTAATGGCAATTGGTTATGCTATTCAACATCAGAAAAAAGCAGATTATTCCGTTTCACAATGAGCAAAGGCAAAACTCCCTGCCAACTGAGAAGAGTTAAAGATTTACCTCAACAATTCGTTCCCTCAACACATATTTGCTTTACAAGCGATTCAAAGCGTCTATTTTTGGTTAATCGTACTACTAATGAGATAATGATTTTTGCTGTACTTGGTGCAGACGATGATTTGATTAGCTCGCTCCCTCCCCTGGATTTCGTTGAACTTATAGACACCACCAAACATGTTAAAGATGGTATTAAATTGTTTACAGTATCTATGTGTGGTACTTATGTAGCGATAGCCGGAAATGATCGCTCTATAGCTGTGTGGTTTGTATATAAAGGCAAACATTTTAAACATCTACTTAATTTGCCTCGTTATACGGCAGCTACTACAGCTTTGGCATTACATGCTGAACTGCCACGCTTAGTGGCCGCCTTCGCTGATGGTAAAATTTTTGAATACGATCTCGAGGAAATGTGTTTCACTTGCTCAGCTATAAATCAATTTGTGAAGCAAAGTGAACACGCTTGCATTACTAATATTTGCTTAGATTCGAGAAATCCCGAAATATTGATTATGCAAAGCGAGGCCGTAATGTTTGTGCTGGAAAAGTACTCAACGCAGCAAGAAACCGAAGATGGCCATCTTGATAGCTCCTCAAAAGCTGGAAAATTTAAGAAGTGCCGGACATCATCAAACGAGGAATCAAAAGTTATGTCTTTACGTTTGAAACAACAGAAGTCCTTCCAGGTATTTGCTAAGTTGGGTTGTTTTGTACATCGATATCATGTTGAAAAAGTTTTTTTATGCCCACTGCTGCAGGTTAATGTTATATTCATTTAGCCCCAAAACATTAGGAATACCCTGAAAGAAGTTTCGAAAACCCTATAAGGTATATATGCTTTCTTAAAAGGGAATAAAATTCCATATCGATTTAAAAATGTCTATCCGTCCGCCGCTATGTATGCCTGTGGCAAACACTCTTTCAATCCCAAAATTGCAAAACAAAAATCGATTTCAGCTTGGGTAAAAATATTGAAAGTTATTGCAGGTATATTGGTATTGAAAGGGTGCGCTTATAATACAAAATAAACTGGGAAAATTCCTTTTTTTAAAACCAAAACAAATTAGACGTTTTGGTTCTTACCCATGATTATAAGAGATACAATGATAAAAGCACCCCGAAGGAAGCTCTAGGTCCACCATAAAGTATATTCTGGAACAAAATATCAAAATTATTATTATTCTTTTTTTTTTTTTAAAGGATAAAGACGGTCGGTATAAAATATTTGGCCCTAACGTAATATATAATTTAATAATATAATAATATAATTTTCATACATGTTTTTTTGTTTCCTTTTTTTCGTCGTAGCATCTTGTACATTTGTGTTGGTTAAGCTCTGATGAGTTGGTGGCGGTGATTGTTGATCCAATTACTCTATTGGAGCAGTTGCCGAACGTATTTAGAGAGAAACTTTTCGGAATCATGTAATTCCACTTAACGCCTTCATTACAAATTGACATTTAATTAATTTTATTTTTACGCAAATAAACTAAGCAAACGTTATATTTAATATAAAAATTTTAATACACGCTACCAATGTTGTGAGTACAGGAAAATAATTGACTTGGAATTCCGTTCTGACTTCATTTTATTTACTAAATTGCATATTCATCAAAGAAGCTTCAACTGCCCAAGAAATTTTTTTATTATTATGTTCTTGTGTAATAGGGATGTGTGCGCTACGCCTACTTACATTTGCTTATGCTGTAGATAGGTCAAGTTTCGAGCGAATCAGTCTTTAGCTGTCGGAACATCAACTTTTCGTGTAAACTTTGCCTAGGCTGTGGTTAATTTTAATTTGCGTATAAGGATTAGTTAAAACGACTCAAAGCTCAAAGCTTCGCCGCTATCAGGACTACATCATAATCGATACAGAGTGCCTCCAAGATATTCAGAATGATAAATTATTTTTTATTCTATCTCCTAAAAAAATTGTTAATCCACGCACTAACTGATAGCAGATTTCAATCAAGGTCAAGCACTAGAATAATCAGTATAACGTTGAGGAATTCCAGCCGGTGCTGAGGGAGCAGCTATTGCTATCAGCATGAGATAGGCTACATCCTACTTCAAGAACTTGATAACAATTTGAGAACCTTTTCCTTTCATGTAAACGCTACATATTATTGCTTAGGATGTGTGGAAAGATGGATTTGAGTTCAGTCGCTTGTCTGTTTATTGAAATTACAATTACCTGTTCATGGTATTTTCATGCCTTACCTCAATTAATAGCCTAAAACATACGACTTCTATTATTTGTATTATAGCAAGTGCAGGCATGAATTCAAACTAAGTAAGTAAACAGAACATTTTGGCTTATAAGCGGGGTGTGGATACGTTCAACTGTGACTCGGAAGGCTTTTAATACTCAAAACCAATCTAGTCCACCAAGTGATGCAAAAAGCATATATATGGCCTTCGGAGATTCGGAGAACAAACTGTTTTTCCCACATTTGGCTATGAAGGAATTCTTGCTTCATGCTTAAATATGAAGTACAAATTAGGACACCTTCTCAGTAAATTTTATTATACGCATGCATTTAGCATACACGAAACGCATACCCATATATATATGTAAGGACACTTGAGATTGAGGAGAAAATACTTCTTTGATTCGACAGATTTGCGAACATAACTAAAAGAACTTCATAGGAATTATAGATTTAATTATAAACTACTTTTCCGTTTGTGGAATTGACCAAAAGTCTGGGATTCCGCGATGTAACGTCTGGTATTCTAGGGAAAATAGTATTCAATACCCTTTATGTTGAACGATTGTCGGTGGATTTTTGACGACGGTATAACGATGTTAGAGATGAAAAAACGAATCTGACTCACGAATCACGAATGCCACTACCACGGAAGTGAGCACTTTCCTGGGTCCTGTAAGCTCAGGGCTGCACCGCATCAAGAAACGATTGCCGTTATAAATAGTAGCAAAATAGTGGAGTTGACGAACATACATTTTGATGATATCATCAGTGATATCGCAAATATCTTAAGTAGATCGATTGAAGGGAAAATCAACTTATATACCATACCATAACATCATGACTTTTTTCCACATTTTGGTCCGTAAAAATAAGGATGCATATCATAATCAGGTAAAAATTGAAAACGAAAGGGTTTTTTAAACATCGAACAACAACAACATCGGCGCACGAAAATCGCCTTTCACATCCCGATTTCATCGGATCCCTTCCATTCAATCTACTTCAACCTTCAGCCGATAAAAGAAGCTATTCGTCGTAAATGGACTGCATGGTTAAGCGTCGCCAATCATATATATATGCTGAACGTGTCCGTTTGCGTCAGCCTATGCAGAATCGCTGCTTTCGACATGGAATGAATTAGATGCGTCTATTATTAAACAAGGTTTCCTCAAATGTTGTATATCGAATAATAAGAACGGCAATGAGGTCGACATATTGTCGCAGGTTGTGCAGATGGCGTCAGATAAGGATGATGATGGCGATATATATTACGACGGCGCCAATACTTATGACTTGGACGCAAGAACAATAGGTTACCTAGCTGTGTGACAGTATTGTTTCTGTTTTCAATTACTCCATTCCAATATCGATCACGGATGTTCCCGCAAATGTCAGTGGATATTCGTAGGCCAAAGTACACCCATGTGTCCCTATTTTTTCCAGAATTTAAAAAAAATGCTCATTAGTGGAAAAAATTTCAATACAAATATCAAAAAAGATGCAAATTTGTAGAAAGCGTTTACGTGATACAAAATGTCTGCGCGTTGGAAAACACACTGTCTTGAGTTGAAGAACTTCCTTTTAATTAGGATAAACTTCATACGATACATAACTTCGGCCATGTATTTGTCAACACTATTGCTTACCTTAGAACAATGTTCGCTTTGCCTGACAATTTATGGCAACAATGGCAAATCCAATATAAACATTCTTAGACCGGTCTGTCATCAAGCCCTTTGAGATCGGTATCTATGCTGTTCACACGGCGACCATCAACAATATCATAGCTGCAACTGATCTCCCAAAGTTATGACTTATCCACAAGCTTTATAAGTCAGAAAAATTTTTTCTCGGCAAAGATACGAAAGACGTGGTTATTGCCAAGAAAATCAAAGGTCGCCAATGAATTGATTCCATTTCCTTAGAAATTTACCGCACTTTTGTTCTTAAACCTGCAAGGGTTTTGAAAATCTTCTACTCTTGTGACATTCCGTCTTTAGAAACCTAATTGTACAAAAAACCCAAATACTGAGAGATAACGGTTGTCATCAACTGCGTACATACAGACGGCACTAGATCTGACCACAACCTACCATCTTAGTTGTTTTAAAGGCGATACCGACGATTCGTCAAGTTGTAACAAGGACTATTTTAATATCCGAAACGGATCATTAGAAGGGAGAATTTTTTTTTTTAGGCCCTTTAGTCACGGATTTATTTGAAAACATATGCTATCGTAAATCTGAATGGGAATCTTTCAGGGCTGCTTCATTGCGTCAATGATTCTTAATTTTTTTCTGAGAGAATAGTCTCAAAGTGTTTGTTCAGATTAGATAAGAGAGAAATTTAATGGTTTATAATTTTTCTGCAAAGTGGGTCGATGCCAGGTTTATGAACCGAAAAAAATGTTGATTGCGTCCAGAGCTTAAGAAAGTATTTAATGTCGTAGCAATGATTAAAGAACGATGAGAGAATTTTCCAACTGCTACTCTTTGCCTTCCTAAGAACCAAATACAGATTTCCATTCTTATCACCGTATTTTTATACTCACCACTGTAAGCTGGGGGTATACTCATTTTCTTTTTTTTTGCATAATATATGTAACACCCAAAAGGAAGCTTCACAGATCCTGTAAATTATATTTATTCTTGATCAGCGTGAAATTCTGAGTTGATTTCGTCATGTCTGTCCGTCTGTGTGTCTGTGTGGTGTGTGTCGGTGGCACTCTCCTGGTCGCAAAAATGAAGATATCGTCTTCAAATTTGATAGAAACATTGCAGGTTTCTGCACGCAGGTTGGTATTGAAAAGGGTCCAAATTGGTCAGAGCAGAAGCGGACAGTCGAGCGTGAACTGAACGCAAATAAGTTTTTTTTAACAAAAATTTTTGGATTTTTCCTTGTTACTCGGAAATTATTAAAGTTCGGAGGTTGAAATTTTCCAAATTTAGCTTACGAAATAATCTACTCCTTAGCTCCAAAAATGAAACTAATCGGTCATGCTCACCCGAAGTTACGAGTTATTAAATTTTATTTTTTCCACTTTTTTGAGATTTTATTCTTATATGTCATAAGGTAAACAAGACAATGTTTACAACTATTTTGTGCACTTCTCAAATGAAGATATTGTCTGCCTAAAAATGGATTCATTTTAAACCAAAGATGGTAGACACCGCGATTAATTGTTTCTTAATAATACCAGCGGAGAGTAGAATGCGAGAAGCATAGTGGTGAGTATGCGAGAAGCATAGTGGTGAGTATGCGAGAAGCATAGTGGTGAGTATGCGAGATTCGGCTCCCGTCGAATATAACTTTCTTACTCGTTTATTGTTCGTGGGATTTCGAATCGTTTGAAAATCGGCTAAAGTGCTTTTAGACGATTGCAAGAGAGACTCGTCACTTATGCGATCAAAAGAAGCTTGCAAGGGGCACCACGCTAATGGTGTTTCGAAATTTCAAGAAACTAATTTTTTTTTTCTATCCTAAGGTCATTTAACGAGTAATGTTGTATTCCCATCGATTCATTTTCACTGTCTGGGCCTTTTGCAGATATGGTCTTATCGTGTTTTGCTTATGATGGTTAGCTTTTTGTAACAGAGCTGCGCGCGGTTTCAGAGAAAAAGCATTTAGCATTTTGGGGAAAGACATTAACGGCTGATAATAAATAAATAAATTGTAAAACTAAAGTCTTAAAGCACTAGTATCTAAGCATATTGACTTTATTGAAGACGTTTCTACTCTTGAGATTTGAACCTGCGACCATTCGAAACACTTTGTGTAACTGTCAATCAGTTTTAATCGTAATACTTTGGAATATTTTCACAGTTTTTTTTTTAATGTTTATTGGCTTAATAAACGCTTCGAATCTTCTAGAATATCGGAAAGAAAGTTCACTAATTGAAAAAGTGTTTTCTCGAAGCGCTACAAAAAGACTTAGGAGAAACAGAATCATCCTTAATTTCAATTTCACACGTAGGTTAAATTTAGAAAAAACTATTGTATATATGGTAGCGTTAGTTTAAAGTTACCTGATGGACGGACGAACTACGAATAAGAATCTACCGAAGCAGAGACCGAAGGAAACGATGGTGCCTGAGCAAGCGATACCGTCGTGCTATGAATTTCAAGCGTGAAAGAAGCATGTGTTCTAAAGTCAAATCCGGGAAGGACATGATATATCGGGTGAATTATAAACATAAAGTTAAGAGAGTTTGTTGTGAATTTATTATTAGAAGTATAGAAAGTAATTAAGTTAAACAGGGACAGTATGATCATAAGAAATAGAGAGGCATTGCATGAAGATATTCAGTTTAATAAACTAAAGTTATATTTGTTAGGTAAAAATAACAAGTTAATGGTGTGATCAAAATACGGAGTATTAAAGAGACGAGGCTCGAGATATTGAAAATGGGGTAAGAAACAGATTCGTAAGAAAAGTCAACGATAGATCTTAACTCAGTGGAGGCGCAAAAGAAATCAATGAGTTTGGCGGGACTTTCGGGTCGCCGGAGAACGTGCCACCTACTCGTAGAAATTTCTTCCCTACAAATCAGTCGCATTCAATTAATCGTTGATTGGAACCAAACTGTTTCGTATTTTCTTACTTGTTCATGTCTCGCTTCTCCAATACACTAACAGACTTCTTTCGCAGGTGTTTATGTTTATTTAAAAGCATTTCCAAAAAAAGAAAAAAAAATGCGTTAGTCTGGCTTCACCGAAACTTTATCGTTGGCGAGATATGGGAAAATATGGGACTGAGACCGAAATATACCTTTACCACCCTTCAGATCTTCAAATACTTGTTTCGCGAAATACGACTTTTCTAAATGGCTCGTAGTATAAATCCAACGATAAGTATAGAATATGGTATATGCAGCCACTAATCAAACGGCCGAGATCCTTAATGGGGTCGAAATTGAGAAGAAGAAAAGTTCTTTTTCTCGTCAGCTGCTGATAATGTCAAATGCATTTCCGAAAGTAAATTTAGGATCCACTCGATCTGGGTTGACAGCAGCTAAGTTTGCCAAATTATCAACGCGTTCATTGACTTTTGTGTCACAATTTCGTGGACTCAAGAGAACTTATTAGTATATTTATGCGTTTCTGATACCAGATAGTTTAAAGAGCAGTGGTGCGGGTAAATAAAGGGATAGGGGCATGGCAAATAGCAAGCAACTGAGCTTTGTGTGAGCGAGGACTATATTCTGTCCGCACTGAATAAATAAAAACGGTTTGTTCGGCCCTTGTAACCAGCCCGTGTATGTAGAGTGCGTATTAATGCTGGAGACATCGGCTGTCATAATAATGGATTTCTTAACTTTATATTTTTCATATTTTTATTGTTTGATTCAATGTTGGCTATGAGGAAAAAAGTAACTCAAAGAGAATTGAACCGTTTTCCTCCAGGTATATATATATATTATTAATATTATTGATAAGCAGCAAGAGCGGAAAATGATGTGATGGATAACCTTCAAGCACTTTGATCTTAAAGGTGAGAAAGAGCGGGATCGTAACGCGTTGTTGCAAAGCAATATTCAATTCAGTCAATTCGAAGAAGTATATACATATATATATATATATAAGTTTCTTTTTATTTTAATTTAATATTAGAGTGACCCTTTCTACATTTTTCTTTCTCTCATTTCGTATATTGAAAATTGAAATATATATATATATATATATATATATCCATATGTGCTTTTAAATACATACATCCATATGTGGTGTACTATCGATAAATAAAAAGTGACTGGCAGCGGCAGAACATTCGTCAAGATAGTTTTTAGGCCAAAGCATGAAAAACCAAAACAAAACCAAAAAAAAAAATAAAAAAAAAAAAAAAGACTGCAGGCGGAATGTCAATCCATATAATAAAACCAATGTGAATATAAACAGATTGCGTGAGTGTGTTTCTGTAGGCATACAAAAATACTCTGTTGCAACCTATAGAAGCGTCAAGCTGTCTACAGTGAGCAACAGCTAAAAATACCAAAAAAAAAAAAATATATATATATATATATATATGTATATATAAGCAGAAAAAGGCAAAAAAAAAAAAAAAAAAAGAAAAAAATAGCAACAAATTTTTTAAACGTTTAGTATTTTCGACCTTACATGCACATGCACGCTTTCGTATATAGTTACAACTACGTATGAAATGAAAGCTAAATTCAATTTGAAAATGTTTGCCGACAATTAATGTATTTTTCTGAACGTGTTAAATATAGAATTCATTTATTGTTGTTGTTTTCGGTTTTTTTTTCTTTCGTTTAATTGAATGCCGACACTAATAACAACAATAACAAAAATAAGAACAGTAATAATAAATAAAGAGTTGCATGTGAATTTAAATATTTTGAATAAATGAAAAAGTATTTCAGTTAAAATTTGCATTATTTTTTTGTTCGTCTTTTGCTTTTGTTGTTCTTGTTTTTTTGTTTTTTCCCTCAATTTTTACATTAAAGAGTATTTGAAAAAAATTGTTATTAATATGCTAGACATTTGAATAAGCAGCGAAACTAAAAAGTAAAGTGCAAAACAATATGAAAATTTTTAACATAACATAACAAATCACCCGGTCTGTCTGGACGGGGACATTGAAAAATATGCTGTCTGTTGTTAGCTGCTTAAGCTTGCAATTGTCTGTTTCCGTTTTGCATTCACACACAGACAGGCATAAAATACATACATATATACATTCATACATATATATAAAACCGCCACTAACATTTATCAGTATGTCCATTGCTACTGATTTGAGTATAAAATAGAAAAGGAAGCCAAGTAAGAAAGAAGGTTATACGCCCTTTTAGGTGATTCTTGGACACTCATCATCCAAATCAGGAGGGTAATCACATAACAAAATTTGAACAAAGTCAACGAAAGCCAACTTTCAGTTACGTTATTATCGTCCCGTTTTCAGTGTCTGTGTGTGTTCGTTTGTTTGTTTTCTAAAATGCGGGTCCCTTCAAATCATTTCGCACACCATCAGTGCCAATTTGTGAAAAAGTGCTTGCGATCATAGTTAGGTAAGACTTTCGATGTGGACTTTTGTTCATCGTTTCATCATTTCATCATTCACAAAATCCGAAATCCAAATTTGCGATTTTCGGAACAAAACTTTATTTCCATTAATTTGATTTTTTCTTTTTTTTTTTTTTGTACAGATTGTTCGCGCTTGGACTCGTTTTAAGAGTACATTTTGAAATATTGAAAAGATTCGAATTTTTGAAGAAGTTAATGAAAATAAGTCGCCAATTCGATAAATCAATCATATTCACTTTTCCATTCCTTATAATCGATCTATGCAAACTAAATGATGAAATTGATATGAACCTATTCTTTGACAGCGAGTAGACAGACGTATAATAGAAAATAAATAGAATAAAAGTGAATTTTGCCAAAAATTATAAAATCTCTTAAGAATAGAAATAAACAAAAAAAGATGAAAGAGAAAGACAAGAAAGAAGGGAAGGGAACGTATGTTTAGATTTAGCCGAACATTCTTAGATAAATCATTAATGTCATAATTAGTATCGTAATGCAAAACGTATTTAGGTAATTTAGTGAGAAAATATCAATTCAGTGGGTGTCGATTTGACTTTGTACAAGTAACGAATCGTTTTACGCATTGTAAGGTGTGAAGTGCATCTTTCGTTAGCTATAAGTGCGTACGAGAAGATTGACATATACGACTAGTCTATATCACTAGTGGCTAATGCACTAGATTTGACACAAAAATACGGATGACAGATAACAGAAATAAGCAGAATAACTTTTCGATCATTATATAAAATTGTCAATTTGTTCACCTATATCGATCTGTCTGTCCAACGTTCCAACGTTCCACATTCCAGGTTCAAAGGACTTGAAATAGAAAACCTGATATGTATATATATACATGAAATGAAAATCTATATATATATATATATATACTTATATATCTCTTTCATTCCCGCATAAATAGCCGAGCTGGCAAAAGATCGCCGCATTCATATTTGAAGTGCGGTAGAGTTCTCAATATAGGCGAGCATATCATCTCAGTTATCTGGCAGGCTTTAAAATCTATTCTTTGTATATTTATTTACAAAATATATAGACAATGAATAAATAAATAAAGGCATTTACTGATCAAAGTATTTTCCATCATTTTTTACAACTTAACAATACAATGCATTAAATGAATAAATAAACGTATTTTCAAGTTGTTTGGTTGTTACGGGCTTAAACACGTTTTACGGCAGTTCTTACTAAAAAATTAGACGAAAATACTTAAGCGTATTACAGGTTGGTTAACATAAAGCTATCTTCAGGTAACTAGACAGCCAATCAGGATTAAAGGTGTATAGATAGTTACGTAGGGCAGGCTTATGTATGATCGGTTGCGTGGCAGTGATGAAAGCGGGCGTATAAGACTTATTTTAATTTTTTATCTCAAAAAAGTTGAAAGAGATACAGAGGCGAATAGAGAAATGTGGACTGTGTATAGAATTGATACTGTAGCAGAACTCGCTCGCTAAAATTGTGTGGTTTATGAAATTTTCTTTTGAAAATCTTGCGTTCTGGTAGGCCCAATGCCAGCTTACGACTCAAGCCGATCGCCATATAACGATTCGTGAGACAACAAGTTTATTCCTTAAGTAACAAAAAAAAAAAAAAAAAAATTATTTTCTTTCATAGTGAAAAGTCGCCAGAAATTTCCGTACCGCTGAACTACGTTTTGAAAGTAACCCCAATCGATCTATTAAAATTTCTCAAATTCAGAAAACAAATGTTTTGTATTCAAAATTTGCTTTAACGTTTTGATAGGTTTAAGAATAATTTGATAACGTTTTCGGTAAATTCGGTAAAGATATTGAAAAAATAATTACATTTTTACACCCCATAATTTTGGGTAGACGTGGTCAATTTTTTCCATATTTATGCAAAAATGCTACAGCATCGCCTATAAAATATGCGATCAAATTTTTGTATATTGATTTGCTATTTGTTTATGAGGTATGAGGAAAAAACCAATTTTTCATTCTCTTTGAAAAGCGGAGGTGTTTTCAGTTTACGTAGTGCTGTAGGCGTACCCTTCGATCGATTTAGCCCATTTTCAGTACCAAACTGCGTGCAAGAACTTCCAATGCGTCTGCCAAATTTGACATCAATAGCATCATTTTAGCGGCCAAGAAAATGTTTACAATAGACAGACGAATAGACGGATAGGCTTAGATCGATTTAGGTTGTGATGCTGATCAAGAATTTATATACTTCGTTGGGTCTGCGAGGCTTCCTTCTGGGAGTTGCAATCGTTTTCATAGAATGAATATACCCCTCATCCTTCGGAAATGGGTATAAAAATAAACACAGCCGAAGGTAATACAAGCTCCATAATTACAAATTGCTTTAAGTCAACGCGACTTTATATAATTTATTAAGAGGCATTACCATCAGCATTGTCAGCATTTAGTCAGATTTAGTTTTCGTAAAATTTAAGTTATCTGAGCGCAGGCTTAGTTGCAAAACTTAAAAATCAATTGAGTCCAGTAATATAGTTAGCTTATAATTACGAGATTAAGAGAAAGCATGTTTGACTGAGACTCGATCAGCGATAGTATCTATAGAATATGAGATTAGAGCCGGAAGGAGGGAAGGAAATCGTCATTTGTATCTTTTTTGATGTTTTATTAGGAATTTATGGTTAACTGGAAAAGAAAAATGATTGATTTAGGTGAGTCGAGAATCGAAAAAGTTCACGTGTAATTAATTCAGAGTTTTTAGTGAATTTTTCTCATCTTTTATTAACTAAATTGAGATGTTATTACATAGTCTTTGAATAAGTTGATTATTATCTTCAAAAATCGAATTATTGCTTATGGAATTTAAAATTGTTTCAAGTTTACTTTAATGATATTACATAGTAATGAAGAAAACTTTATTCGCCTTCGGTGCTTAGAGCAAAAGGATAATAATAATGTGCAAAGCACAGGGAGCGCACAAAGAGTCTTTTGAGAAAATTTTATATATACGAATTCGGGTAAAGCATCTGCGAATTTATTGTAACTTTTGACTCTTACACACCTTATAACATACATAAAGCAACCGTATTTCGTATTTATGCCACCCTCTAGTTATTCTTTCGATATATAACTTGACAGCCCAATAATGTTGGACAAAGGAAGAACTAAATAGAACTTTCTGAACTGAACATATTATGTATATAAGTATAACGCCTGCAAGGATTTTATGCTGCAAAAATTTATGCTATTGCTGCACACAAAACAAAGAAATCACAAGCATACATACAAGCACGCACGGATAAAAACAGAAACAACAGAAATATAACCGAAAAATACTCCATAAAAATTTACGTGTGGGTTGACTTATGTATATAAATATATATATATATATATATATATATATACGTACACACTTGTAAGCTCTCGACATTATTTGTTGTTGCTTTCGTGTTGTATTTTTCGTGGTATGCACTTGTCTAGACTCTGGCTAGACAGTGTTAAACCAAATATCAGTACTTTTCGACGAGTATGCTTAACACACACACACACACACATACACACACACACACACACGTATATAAAATCTCTCAGTTTAGTTTAGTTCAGTCACTCAAACGCAGCGCGCAGACAATATATCCAGACATCAGTACAATGGCAGCCGTATGGCCCAGTCGGTAACATCACAACAAAAAAGTAGCAAACAAAAAAGGAGATGAAAGAAAAACGTTACCTAACAGGAATCATTATATGGCCGAACGTGTGTTGTATTGATGGCAGCGGCAATCGATACCCAGACGTATGTACACAAGTTCACTGAAGAAACTTTACTTCAAAAAGAGTTAAAGAAGACACAAAAAAAAAGAAAAAAACCAAAAAAAGTACATTGTTTGACTTTAAGCCGTAAGTTATCGAATGGCAAAGATTTTACTGACTCGGATCGTATCTGCTGATCAAAGGCGACATATGAATAAATTATCTAATAGTATGCTTACATAGACTAATTATCAACACAATGCAGTGTTTGTTGAAGTCAGACAAGAAAAACGAAAAATAAAAGTACGGATACTATACTCGCTAGCGCGAACGTATACTCGCATGATTCGATTGGATATCACATTATCCAATTATTATTGGAGTCACATTATGGTATAAGTGAAGAGAGCAGTAAATGAAAATCATTCGTAACATTTAACATTTATAGAAATAGCTTTGGCATATTACGTTTCAGAAAAATATTAGATAGTCTATAAAGTGTAGGGCGTTTATTACAAAGTAGTTAATAGCTTGCAGCGATAATTAGATCTAATTAATATCGAATCCATTCTTAATTCGATTCACATTTGATGTCTTCACACATTGAGAAAGGTATCATTTTCCTGGTTGACAAAAAGTCCATCTGAATCCTGGAAAGTTAATTATTGACAATGTAGTCTAGCGCGTTGTAGTAGACGATGATATGGTACAGATTAAACCAAAAGTTCTTTGAAGATTTTACAGATTTAATGATGCGCACACAGAACCAAGCATATTAAGTATATATATATATATATATATATATATGTGTATACATATATACGTTTTATGAACTTATTGTAAAGAGTTCATTCCATATTCTTTTCCTTATCTCTAAGTGTACTTCATTGCTCTTTATTACAATTTCACATTGTTTTATCCTTGAGAAAATAACTCGATACGCATCGCAAACCTATTGCTGAAATGCATACACAATGCAGTAAAGTGCATTTGAATGTGTTTCTTGCGTTTCGTTTAAAATTTAACATCTTATGTGTACGTGTGTGTGTGTGCAAGCATGCAGTGAAGTCTATTGAACTTTGATTCTCGGCTTCAAGGACTTTTGTAAGACATTTCAACACTCGGCAACGGCAACGTCATTCCCAAATACACAGCTGTGCGATGCATATTATTTTTTTTTGCTTCCTTTCATTTTTTTCAATTCTCTCAACGATTTACGAAAGAAATTTGATATACATTTTATTTAAAAATAATAACAAAATTTTTTCGAAAATGGAGCTAATAAAGCTTTATTTCCCTGAAACGTGGCTCTTGCTTTATCTAGATTAACCGAGTGATTGCTTTATCAACAGGTCGGTTGGTTGGTCGCTTCGTCGCTTACTTCGTTTGGCTTGCTTTCTATTATGTGCAGAAAATTTTCTTTGTTTGACTGAACGTTATAGAGTTTCATTAAAATAAGATTTAACTTTGTAATGCATCTCGTCCTTCAGATTGTCTGAAAAGGACAAACATGTAATACAATGTTTGCATCCAAATCGAAAACGAAGGGAAGAATGCAATAAATTGCATTATGTCCTAGCTCATGTCATTATGTTTCTGATGACGTTCAATGAAGAAATGCTTGTATTATGTACATGCATATATATATACATACATATATATGCACACATCTGTAAGTGAGGCTGAAAGAGAAGTAGATTATGTGGAAGAGTAGAATTTAAGTATCGTATTTCAATGGGGTCTTTTAAAATGATTATGTTCATAGATTACCAAGTTTTTAAATCAACCATCGAAAGATGAGAACACAATAACTTAACCCTTTCGCTTGTTATATCCAGAAATGCTTCTTACATCATTGTTGCAGTCGTGAAAAATTGCTAAAATCAATACATTTTCCGTACCTTTAAAATGTGACCATATTTTTGAAGTATTTTGAATTCGATATTGAAAGTAGATATTATTCTGCTTCTTCTTTTTTATTGCAAATTATAAAATTATAAAATTACGTATACGTCATTTTGTTTAATAGCATTCGGCAATTTGTCGAACATATTGTAATACGACTTCGTTTTTGCTCAACAACAGCAACAACAACAAAAAAAAATCGTTATAGTTGGGCAATGTCGACTTTTTAATACCTTACACCACATTGTCTCACACAATTCTTAATTTCTATTATAGAACACATAAAATTATATCTAACTTCTTGACATATAGTTTGATGTGCGTATTTAATGGGGAAGCGGGTTCTAAAACGCAAACTAATGTAGTACAAGTTTAATCCTTACATAGGGCAGGATCCAAAAATAGCCGTACTGGGTCTAAATTTTGTAGAATTCATTATCGTATGAAATTGCTATAGTATTATGGGTCGATTTCCATCACCACATACACTTATTTGCTGTATAAAGTATGAAAATCCTTATTAGGGTAGGATCCAAAAATTAGGCCGAGATGGTCCAAATTTCGTACAGTGAATTTTTTAAATTACTATTATGACATAATTTTCATTATGAAGCATTGAAAATTATACTATTTTGTCGTACGAACTTTAGTTTTCGTTATATGAAAGGGGATTCAAAAATTGGCCCAGCCGGTCGAAGGTTTTTATACCAATTTAGAATGCCGAAATACTATTATTTAACCACTTTTGCCAAGAAATTTTGAAAATTACCATTTTTTCCATATAATGAATTTTCGGAATAGAGCGTTATGTGGGCGGAATGGTCGAAAAAGTGGACCGATCCAAACCATTTTCAATACTCTTTGTCCTTGAGTCAAAACACGTCACTGTACCAATTTTCATCAGAATATCTGAAAAATTGCGACCTATAGCTTGAACACAAATTTAGATGGACATACGGACAGACAGTCTTAGATCAATTCAGATTATGATTCAGGATCGATCGGTATAATAAAAGTTGGGTTTATCTTAAGTCTTTCTGCGTGTTACATACGACCGCACTAACTAATATATCCTGTATCACAAGTGGTGTAGGGCATAAAACTGTGAAAAAAGCTTTGTAAAGCAACTTTCAGTAGCCGTCTAGGAGTTCTCGAAAGATTCAACAAGACAACGGTACATAGGGGCTATACAATGAACGATATAAATTTAAAAAATAAATTCGTTCGATTCCTTCCTATGTGCATCTCGGCAAAAGGATTTTTGACATGTTATTGTAGAATTATACAATGTAGTGTATCGTCGATTGACAGGAAAAACTGATTAAGTACCTTATGCATGCTATATAATATATATATATAGTTTATATATATATATATATTATATGGTACATAATGTATAATATATAATATATTATATAAATTGTTAAACGAGATCGGTGTATCAATTCTTCCGCTCAGCAGATCGCACTTACAGGTTATATCTAAAACGAACCAGCCTTTTTCTAACAAAGATGAATCACTCAGTCTAAACCTATGTTCGCAGAGTATGGAACGCATATGATCCGAACGATAAATAATAAGAAATGCTCTTGAATATAATTCAAGTGAGTTAATGCGGCACTGATGACTAGAGAAGCAAAGGGTTGAAGGACCGGTTTAGCTCAGACTCATGAATAATCTCTTCGTTCCATAAGACATGTTGAATTCCTTTGATCATTGCTGAATGAAGCCTAAAAGGCTTTTCGCTTTATTAACTATTATATAAGTTCGCTATGTAGATTGAGGTGAGATATTTGCGGTCAAAGGAGACGCAAGTTTCTTGACATAAAGAGACTTCTTTCAATTGAACATTATTAATATGGTGAAGTGTGAAGATGGCGGTTTTATGGAGAAAGTCAATTTTTTTTTTTGCATTTACTCCAGTTTAAGTACATGGAAACTACTCTATGCCAGACTAAGACTATTGCGATTTATATCAGCCTGGAGTGGCTGTAGACCTTCTAGGGAATTAAAAAATAAACACAATTTAACATCATCTGCATACGAAAGAATTTCGACGTATAGAACAATGATGATTGCCTTGAGGGACCCCTGAGCAGACAAAGATGTCATTCGAACTATGGGATTTGAAGAGAATTTTTTGCGTTCTCTTTTCTAAATAGGATGTTATAAGGTAAACAAAAAAAAGAGAAATTTATTTTCGGTTTTGCCGAAGCTTTTATAGCCATCACGTTTCCCCTAATAAAGATTGAAAAAAAAAGAAAAAGAAAGTAAGTAAACTTCCACGTCCGGTAATATTAGATGGCAATGGTCGATTGTTTTCCATTTTTGTACGATATATATAGAAATTCTTATCGCTTGTCTGTTGCGGTTTATGAGTAGTGAACAAAAAACTCAAAAAGCGAAGTTGTTGTTAGTTCATGTTGCAATAAAGGCGTGTCCCTTGACCGATTTGGCCCGTTTTCAATATCAGCCTGCGTAGAAGAACTTTAAAGGTTTCCGCAAAATGTTGATGCAACATGTTTACTTTTGTGAACGGGAGAATGCTTACCGCAGATGCTATACACATTGGCAGATGGAAACGTATAGGAAAGGCATGCTTATGTGGATTCCTAATTTGAAGCTGGTTCAACGTACATATGCTTTATGGGTTTACGGAAGCTTCTGAGCGTTACAAAGGCTCTCATAGAAAAATCAAATTTTAAGGCATTACAATATTGAATGAGACAAGTTTTGTGTAGAGATTATAGAATTTTCCACAGAATATGCTTGGGAATTTTAATCATTTCATGCTGTAGCTTCTTAGTAATGAACAAAAAATCTATTTTTATAACCATTATCGAAGGATCAGGAGTATATTCAATTTGTCAAAACATGTGCAACGGCCAGAAGGCAGCATCAGAGACCCCACAGTGTATGTATATATTCTTGATCAGCATCAAATTCTTAATCGATTTAGTCGTGTCCGTCCGTATGTTGCATGTTGTGAGCATTATCCTGGAAGCAAAAATGAAGCTATCAACTTTAAATTTGGTAGAAACGTAGGAAGCTCTCGCATGTAGGTTAGTATTGAAGATGATTCAAATCGCTCGAAGGACACGCCTACAGAGTCGAATAAACTGAGAATACCTCTGATTTTTAACAGAAATAAAAAATTGGTTTTGTGCTCAGTATTCATAAACTATAGCAAATAAATGTGCAAAAATTTGACCACATTCTCTATGGGCGATGCTGTAGCACCTGTATAAAAATGGGAAAAATCCTACTCAGTTTTATTTATCAAAAATTAATTTTCTTTTCAAAATCTTTATAAGGCGCAAAAACAAGCTTCAAAAGCCCCATAAAGCATATCAATTCTTAGCCAGTTTCAAATTTGGAATGTACTTAAACATGTCCGTCTGTCTGCGCAACTGTGTAGTATTTGTGGTAAACATTCCCTCGTTAGAGAGAATGAAGATGTCGCCTACAAATTTGCAAAAGAATTTGAGAGTGACTTAAACTTTTCCAAGGCCACACCTATAACGCCCACTTGCCAATGTGATAAAAATTTTTATTTTGAAAATAGATTAAATCAGCGGCGTCCACTCCATATCATAGAGCATATAAATTTAGTTTTTTTTACGTTTTTTCTCTTTTTTAGGATAACGGTGATGGGTACAAAAGATTCGGTATAAAAATATAAATAAAAATAAAATAAAAATATATACATAATATGTAATATGTAATATGTAATATGTAATATATAATATATTATATAATGAAAACTTAGACACAAAACGAGATATGAAATAATTTGTTATTGTGTTTCAATCGATAAAACATCTATGAGTCCACATTTTTCTTTATCCGTAAAGGTATTCAAGTAAATGCCGAACATTCGCAGTCTTATTCCTTCCTTATCTACGATTATCTATTGACATCAAATATGTATTAAATTCTGCATTTATAGACAGACCACAGAGAGAGCTTCCAATTTCTTACATAGTTATTTAAACTTTTTGGGACATTTTCTCGATAGAAGTAAGTACATCGGTTCAGATCTCTGAATCATCCAAAGAAAAAAAAGCAAAAAAAAAAAACAAAAAAATGGACTATCATAGATAAAAACTTGCGGAAAATTTAAATTGAAGTAAGTAGAAGAAGAATTTAAATAATAGGACGAATTTGTTTGGTAAGAAGGTAAGAAAAAATAAAACAAATATCTAAGCAGACATACGTACATAGCTTTTATTGAGTGAAATATCAAGAGGAAAAACTTTTGGCTTTTAATGTTTTCTATGTAGGCGAATGGTTGATGGGTGAATGTGTCTACGAAGCTGCGTTTATATGCAATAGTTGACGTAGACTTTTACATTTTTCAACATTTTATTTCAATTTAATTCCACCAGCGGGAATTGTTTGAAAAGTATTCGGCACTCGGCTTTTGATAATGATGATGACGGGGTAATGGAATGGTGACTGTGTGTGCGTGTGTGTGTGTGTGTGTGTTGCTACGTTAGCACCGTTAATACAATTGTCGTCTAATGACAAAAGTTTACTTTGTCGCAGAAATTTTGTGGTATTGTAAGTTGACTGTGGCTGTTTTAAATTGAGTTTTAATTGTACGAAAAATTAACAGTTAAGCTACCGAACCGTACGCACAGGATATTAAAATATCACAGTAAACAAACAAGCAAGAAAGCCTTATTCGCCTTGGGATGAATGTTGCATGTATACGTAAAAATTAAATCGCTTCAATTAAAGGGACAAGAAATTTTTATGCGAAACGAGAGTTCGTACGCGAATGTTTTTCTTTCATTTTTTAAGTAGAAACCTACTTTTCAGATTGGTCAGTACCAAGACATATTCGTATATACATACTCGGAACCAAAAAGGACAATAAAACTTACGTATAAGACAAGAGGAGTACAGTACGCAGGAATTGCTTTGCTTCGCTTATGTACGATATGCTTAACTTATCGATAAAGTGTGGCAATGTGATCAGAGATTCAATTTTACGATTTATTATAGTGCGTATAACGGTTTATTCGGTTATTCGATTTTTTTTTGAAAGCGTTTCTTCTCTAAAAGCTGAGTGAGTTCATTTGAAGATTTTCAGATTATATTCAAGAAACAAAATAAACTTGTAAATGAGTTACTAAGTATTTACTTAGTGATGTTGTAGTTGCCAATGCAATCGAGCATACAAAATGGCAATAACAACAACGACAGCAACAATAATGACAAAAAGGCATCTACTATTACTCTGCATAATTATTAAAAAATAACGTTTTCATCATCAGCGTCTAGACTTGAGACTGATGTTTATATGAGTGCATATGCGCTAGTGTTCTGCACACACACATATATGTATATGGATGTTAAGTTTTTGTATGATTGCGTTCTGAATGCGTACATATTTCGCTTTGGAAACGTGTGGAGTTAATTGAATGTACGAAATGAGGTAGACACACGTTCGCAGTTGGATGGGTGGGTTGGCTGCAACGACTGTATGCACATATGTGTAAGTGAACGTTTGCCTGTTCATGGTTCAATAAGAATTCTTGTGTTAAATTTAATGAACATACAAACATATGCACATATTGTATATGCATGCGTTTTGGTGTCATTAGTTTTAAGGAAGCAATATGGCGCCAGCAGGTTGTCGAGCATATTCTAAAGTGAACTACATTAACTGACATATATATATATATATATGTATGCATGCTTGAGAAAATTTAAATAAATACTTGGATACCTACGCATTATGTGTATAGTGCGAGTAGTGGCATGCATGCATGCTTTTTTAAGCGCACTTACATATAATTTTTTATGAAAATTTGTTTTTTTCCTTTTTTTTTTGCAAATTTAATTTCTTCTGCTTTCGTCGTCTTTCAAACCGCCAGAAACAATCGAGAGTTTATCGCTTGCAATGTCAAATGCAGTTACAATTTAACGCTTAGCTTTATGAATTTCCCGGCGAGCCGTGACAATACTTATAGATTGTATCTTTACCCCTAGGCTATATACAATCACCAACCGGTTTGAAAATTCATCACTTTCTATTCAGTAAGAAGTAAGAGGTAACGGCAATAAAAAGAAAAACACATTTAAAAATTATAAATCCGAAGGTCAGGCGAGGCAGAGGAATAAGGGTAAAATTTGACAACTAATCAAGCAATAAAACGGAAAAAACAGAGAAGAGAAAAACTAATCGTTCCTAATGCAACAAGAGTGTTAAAATTGCTACAAATGCCGCAATAAGAAGACTTAATGTTAGTATGCGATCACAGAGAAGAGCAAAAACTTCAATTCAGCGAACAAGTATAGAGTAACGAAATTGAGAAAAAAAGAAGAAAAACGATCTATGAAAGCATATTTTGCGAGTTCTCTACAGTCATTGAAATCAATAATCAAAACTTATATTTTCTGATTGCATTTTGAATGAAAAACAAGTACGAAAAAGTATATTCGGCTGTGAGCGAAAGTATTTGGGCAGCGTGTGGGCGTTATAGTCGTCTCCTTGCAAATGTTGAAGTCACTTTTAAGTTCTTTTGCAAATTTGTAGGTGACATCTTCATTTTCACTAACGGTAGAATCGTTACCACAGTTGGGCAGATTGACGGATGGACAGAGGAACATCTGCTAAATTTAAAGTCGATAGCTTGATTTGTGCGGCCAGGAGAATGTTTACAACAGACGGACATGCTTAAATCAATTTAGAATTTGATGGTGATCAAGAATGTATAGCCTTTGGGGAGTCTCTGATGCTTTCTTCTGGGCGATGCAAACGTTTTGACAGAATGCATACATCTCTCATCCTCCGGTGAGGGGTATGAAAAAAAAGAAAAATTAATTCCTTGTCAAAGTTAAAGATTTGATTAAACAAGCAATATGATGCAGCCCTTAGTCTCTAAATTATGGAAATCGGAATGTCGGAATTGAATAACAGGGAAGTGTTGTGATTGTAGGCGGAGAAGTGGAAAAGGAGAGAGAGAGAGAGAGAGGGAGAGAGAGAGGAGAGAGAGAGAGAGAGTAGATGATCACACAAGCTTCTTCGGTTGCAGTGAATTGCAACGAATTGCAACGAGAGAGTAGATCATCATACAAGATTCTTCGGTTGCAGTCAATCGTTTACTTTCATTCTCGCTTCCCATTCCAATGTATGGGATTATAATGGTTTCTTCAGACAATTGATGCCAAATAGCAACAGATTGGAGCTACACTAGTAAATCCGAAAGAAGGGAACCTCTACAAACCCATCCACAATAAACAGTATTCTATTTTACCCATCAGGAGGAGATCTATATATTGGTTAGCTGGTTTTAGAAGGAGATTTTCCGACCTGCTGGATTTTAACTTGTAGCCTGATATTTATTTATTATCCAGATACCTTAGATTATATGCTCGTCTGTATTGAACACTCTGCCGCACTTGAGATTTGAACGGGCCGACCAGTGAGTACTTACTCGTGATCCTTTGCCTACTCGGCTGTACTCATGCGGAAGAGAAGCCTGATATTCTCGCTAATTTATTATAATTCATTTTTAAGGCTACGATGGCGTTAGTTCTGATCACTGTCTCTTGATTATCAAATTCCATACAACTCTTTTCATCCTCTTAGTTATACTAATTGCGACCAAAATATGCTGAAGGAGATTGAGAAACGACATTTCTTTTTTTCTTTTATCGAACAAAGAAATTTCATTGGAACACGTTAAGTGTTATCGCAACGCGATAATAAAAGCAAGTGGAAAAGTTGATAACTACTGTTTAGAGAATTAGAACTCAGAAGTGTTCGATCACATGGGCATGAAATTTATTTTCAATTAATTTTTCAATCTCGTGTAAATTGTTCAAACTTTTTATATATTTGAATACGAAAATCAATAATAATAATAATAATAATAATAATAATAATAATAATAATAATCATAATAATAATCATAATAATCATAATAATAAATATTATATAGCGATAACGTTAACAAAAACCCGTCGTTTGAGCGAAAAAAGTTCGGAATTCGCTTTTAGAAATTGTGATCATATATTTTGTCATTTATTTCGACTGATCTTTTTCGGATTAATCGACTCGTGATAATATGTCAATAAAAGTTGGGAAGATGTATCAGAGCGATATGGCGGTAAGTGCACGCACAACGCCGCAATTGGTTTTGTTTTCGTTTAATACAAGTAAATACAAGTAAAAATATTTCGATTTGATTAGATTCATAATCGGAAAGTAGTTCTTGGTGCGAACAATCCCTCATCAGATGCGTCGCATATCAGTTTAGTCTCAAGATACTCGGGACGCGTTACATTTCACGAGATTTTGCATCGGCAAATAGTAAAGGCTCAAGAAATGCGAGCACAATTCCGTGTATATGATTATGTGCAGGGAGAGTCAATGGATGTTACACCGAAACCGATCACGGTGACTATTGATAGGCGGCCTCATCCTTTACTTAATAGGAGAGTCCTACCAAGAATTGGAGAAGATACGGAAAGTTTCCGCAGTTTACGTAGCGGTACAAGTTCACTTGCGCGAGGCAAATCCGGTCGGGCATTGGGAATAAAAATGTCCATCGATGATATTATTATTGGGGTGAATAACACTACAGCGTCCTAATTAGACATGTCAGATGTATATAGTCTTTATATTTGTAGATTGGTAGTGATCGTTTATTTTTTCAACTGCACGGCTCTACACTTGCGCTTCCGTCGATAGGTATGGATGAATCTTCGTCGGAGACAGACGACACAGGTGATATTTTAGCTCAGATGACTATCCATCAATTACCCTTTATACGCGTTCGCCTTACGAAAACACATTTATTTCAACTCTATAATCAACTCAGCATAACGGCAATAAAAAATACGGACGATGGCGAGGCAGTTGAAAGCGATAATAGAACCTATGATTATCTGACAATTGGTCGCGGAAGAGTGCGTCGCCGTTCAGACGCCGAATGTCAAACTTTGATGACATTAAAGAAAAATCGTGACATCAACACAAACACAGTCACAACGACAAATGCGGGTACGTTTGTATCGTATTATGAAATGTACGACACATATGAGATCTTGAATAAATTTCGTCCTTCGTGGGAAACACCCCACGAATTTGACATAAATGAACGAAATCGCATACAAAAATTGACATTAGAAGAACAATTCCCGGCCATTAGTCGTCTGCGAGCTTTTGACTTAGCTACTATGATAGTAATGCGTGTGTTGGCGGGTAACGAGCATGGGGAAGCGCAGAGGCGTTTCCGTAAAATGAATTGCGTTGACCGCATGGTCAAGAAAATCGATTACAATTACTCGTTGGACCCATTATTCGTGATATATCCGTTTGCAACAGATGTGCGACGAGCGGTTTGTGATATTAGCTTTTGTTACAGCAATAGTGACATTTTGGCTGTTGCTTATGGAATTTATTCATATTCGGCAGCGAAATTGCCTAAAACAGGAGTGGTGTGCGTATGGAGCATAAAGAATCCCTGCGATCCGGAACGCTATTTTTACTATGATTATCCTGTAGGGTCAGTTGAGTTCTCACCATACACAAGCACATTGCTGGCCATAGGTCTTTATGATGGTACGGTGCAAGTGCGGGATGTAACAAGCGCTCAAGGTCCAGTTGTAGCTGTGTCGGAACGTAGTACTTCACCTGGCGTAGATCCCGTATTGGCCATAAAATGGATTCAACAACGTAAATCCGATACGAGTCATGACATCGATCCGATTCTATCGTTATCGCAAGACGGTTCAGTTACCAAATTTAATATAATTAATAGTCCATATTTGGTCGGTTTCAAGCAGGCGCTATTGGAACGCGTTGAGGGTACGCCCGAGGGTATACCATTTAAGGAGCCACCAGCAGTTGAGCATCAGGCTAATCGACGGCCTCAAGGCTTATGCATTACAAAACATCCTTTAGAAAAGGATATTTTTTATGTTTTAACGGATGAGGGATGTTTGCACAAGTGCTCAACAAATTATCAAAATTTATATTTAGAACTCGTGAAAACGCATGTTGGCGCTGTAAACAGCATGGACTTCTCACCGTGGTCCCCAAAATTGTTCTTAACATGCGGAAATGATTGGTAAATATACAATACGAATACTACGCATGTCAAAAAAAAAAAAAAAAAAAAAAAGCATCATCAACAACAACAATTTGCAGGTGTATACGTATATGGATGGATGGGATTTTGACACCGTTAATTACTTTAAAAAATTTATTTGGACCCTATCAATGGGCTGCATGGAGTCGTACACACTCCACTATCATTATTGGACTTAATCGTAAGCATCTTGAGATATGGGACATAAGACGTACAATATTAAAACCGATGTCCACATCGCTTCTAGAAAGCTCTTTTAATACTACGGCCAAGTGAGTACAATTTCGATCAAATCCCGAATGGTGGCGACGATAGCATTAATTAAACAGAATTTTCGATTTCAATAGATTTTCACTTGATGGCTCCTGCATTGCCATCGGCAATGAGAAAGGAAACGTTCATATCTGCGCTTTTGGTGGTATGCCTTTTCCACCATATTTTCAATACGACGCCTTAGAGAAAGCCATACATAAAGCTGTCGTCTCCAATAATGATCTTTTAATTGAATTGAAAAGTGTCGGATATTTCGGTTACCCGAATAAAGGATTTGTTATGCCTCCTTAAATAAATTCACCCGTCATTCCTTCACAAACCAATGATATACTTATGTTTTACGTTTTGTTACGTTATTGACAGAATAATTTTGTATATGAATGGATGAACTGAGAATACATAAATGATCATCTTGTAACACTTTCGCTATTCTTCACGGTTTCGTTTTCAGCCTTGCAACGTTTACATTACGTAGTAATGTAATTTTATAAATTTAATATGAATTTCAAAAGCGTTCCTTTCTCTACTCTTCATTCAATTTTCGATCATTATATGCCCTAAACTATGATTATATATTGTTCGTATGATTTTCGAGAAGTTGTTATAATCTGTGGTCTATGAAGTATTTGCCGTACGCAGCGGTCTTGCAGTCTTGCGGTTATTACGTCAAAAATGAAATTTAATTGTTTTTGTTTTCTGCAACCTTCTAAACGAACGGGTAAAACGAATTTCATATCCTTACATATGATCCGACTTGTATTAGATACGATTAAGAATCGTTTCTCTAAGAAAGATAAATTAAACGTAAGACCTGAAGGACTGATCTGTAGTGGCAAAGAAAGAGAAATTTCCTTGAAATACAAACATAAATAAATGCTGTCTATGAAGTTACAACCATCCACCCGTACCAGAGCGTACATATTCACAAAGTAAAGCCACTCAGACAAAAGTCCTCCAGACTGTTGAACTAGACGATGATGACGACAACGACAACGACAACGACAACGACACCGACGATGACGACAACGGTGACGACAGGAGCTAAAAGCAATAACAAGAGAAAAGAAAGAAAACAACCACACTTTTTGGTATAAGAAAAGAAACCGACAAATACAACAAAAAAAAAAAAAAAAAAAAAAAAAAAGAAAGCAGAAGAAGAAAATTCAGGAAGTTCGACATGAAAACAATGACGAAGTTGATGAAGATGCCAGCAAAGCTAAAGCGATGATAACTATGACAACAGAGTGGTGGTGTATAGTACACATTTAAGCATTTTGCACAAACACATAAAAATAATCAAATACGCAATACATAGACATACACAGGCGTTTGGGAGTATGTAAGTTGCGCGTGAATAACCCAAGTTTGCACAAAAATGCAAGCACTTAAGCGGAAATATAACTTCTAGAGACTCTCTCTTTCTCATACACACACACACACACACACACACACGAACACGCACACATAATGCATACGTACGTGAACATATAGTAAAAAGTATAAACGAGCATCTATCTACAAAGTCATAATAAATGAAAATTTGCTACAACAATAACAACAACGAAAAAGTTTAGCGCAAACAAACAAAAGGAAAGGAAAAAGCGGAGCGGAGCAAAGAGAATCTAAAAAAGAAGAATAAGAAGAAGAAATGTCTAAGAGAATGGGGAAGAAAAGAAAGCAGCAGTAGAAGTGTCAGCAACAGAAACACCGACGCAAGTAGCAAGACACAACAAGAGCCAGTTACTATGAACTAAACTAATGACTGCACGAACATGATGAGAAAAAGCATTTACCACCCGTCCGAAACATCGGCGAATACTATGAAATTGTTGTGATCTGTGCTTGAAATTAAATGCAGGCTAATTAGACAGATATAGACAAAAAGCAACAACAAAATAAATAATACTTTGATTTTTATGCAAAATGACAATAAGCCACACATAACGTAAATTAAAAACAATACTTAAATGCAGTCGATGTATATATATATATATAGATATATATATATGAACATAAAGACAAAAGTAAAGTAAAGCAAATCTGATGTCAAGCTTGTTATATATATATATATATATATATAATATATATGGCAATAATCAAATCGATTTCGCAAATTCCTCCTTGGAAGAAAAGTTAATAGTTGAGCATTTTGATAAATGTCTTCACATCGAACAATCTTTTGTAAGTGCTGCAAGTATGCTCAAAGCAATTAAATGACGTCAGTTGTTTATGGAAACATTTCATATGTAGGATTAGTTTTGTTAATCCATTCGCAAAGTACTCAAGCTACTTGAAATCCGAGTTAATTTAGTCATATTAGTTTGCTGGATCATCTATCCTCCTCCTCCTCGTATGGTTGCAAAGGATAAAACAAGCTGGCAAAAAGAGACGATATTTTTCTTTAGGGCTTAGATGTACTTCCAAAATTCGGCCCGAATAGCATTTCTCTCATTCTTCACGCTATACAAAAATTAATTTTGGAATTTCATTTTATTGCTTTTAACAAGTATACTACACTATAGTGGGCTACGGTCCTGCCCATCAACCTACAGGTATTCATGTAAACCCTTTTCAAAAAGAATTGGTCGAAAAAGTAGTCTGATGCGAATCATTTTCAGTAGCCTTCGTCGGTTTAGCAAATTTCAGCAAAATTGCGACCTGTAGGGTGAACATAAGAAAGATAAGACGGACTGGCTGATAGATTGACAGACAAGTTTAGATCAGTTCAGAAAATGAGTCCGAATCGATTGGTATGACAACGCATAGAATTATCGCAAGTCCATCTGCATCATCTGCACACCTCCGCGATAACTTAATATAACCTTGCATCACAACTGGTGTAGAGTAAGATATTTTCCTTGAGCGCAAAAAGAGTTCAATGAATTTTTTGTTTTCATTCCTATATCTACGTGTTTTGTACTAGACTTAGCCGCCATTTGAAACCGTTGTTAGACAGAGTAGTTCTCCTTCTTACTTTTAATAGTAATCGGTTTCTCTGTACATATAATTTTGTTTTGTTGTGAGAAAATATCAAAAGCGAACGAGTTAGACTCCCAAATCGATTAGGATTTCTAATGTCTATCCGTGAATGCTATGAATAAATCAATAAACTCCATTACTAATGTGTTTACGAAGCGAAAATCCGTTCATTTGATACACATCGGCAGTTGTCTAATGAGATATTATATTAAAAATTGTTATATTTGCTCATCCAAAAGGAATAAATTGTTGGATTAAAGTTAGATGAGCGCTAGCAATCGAAAATGTTGGCAATAATTTCACGAGAGAAAAGAAAAACAATAAAAACGAGTAAAATCATTGTAGGGGAACGCGGTCCAGCATTAAATACCTTACAGCGTTTCTTCTTATAAAGCGATTTTTCAAAATGAGGTCTTATATGGGAATTGATGGGGAAAAATTGGTCTGATGCGAACCATTTCGAATGGCGTGCGTTCTTGGACCAACATATGTCACTGTATCAAATTTCATCATAAATTGCGACCTGTATCTTGGACACAAATTAACATGGACAGATATAAGACGGACGGACGGACAAATAGGCTTGGATAAATTCAGTTCATAATTCTGAATCGAGCCGCATAATAAAAGGTGGGTCTATTTTAAGGCCTTCTTCTCGTTGCATACGTTCGCACTAACTTAATATAGCCTGTATCACAAGCGATGTAGGGATGACACCATTGTTGATTTATTTTTGACAATTTTCGTTATAAATTTTTATCCAGTATATTTTGGAAGATGTGTCTTTCGCGTTGAATCGTCCGAAATTAGTGGTGAGGCAGCCTGCCTCAAGCTTGGCTGCTTGATCGGCTTTTTCATTTTCCAAGAGACCATCGTGACTCGGTTTACACAAGAAAAATTGTAATCTTGTCTCCGTAAGTAGGGATGATATTTCTCATTTCCACCGGGAATTGAACTGATTTCAGATAGCCTTTATGACTATGATAGCCATAGACTTTCGATGATGATAGCCATTTTGTGTGTGTTTTTACGGCAGGTTACGGCAGGGAAGGTCTGTGCAACTTGCGCTTGTTTTTAAAAAAAACTAATTTTGTATCTGACAGCATTTGGCAGCATTTTCTGTGTGAGTGGAAACCATGGCATTACTTTTTTCATCATTTTCCACAAAACTTGGCATTGATGGAACTTGGCATGGTATGGAAGATCGTAAATATAATTTAGATAAGTGGACAGATGAACTGACATTAGTAAAGCGATTCTTATATTTGCTTAACAAAATTCTCTGAAATGTGTATGTTTGCGCGTTGCAAATACTTGCACAAATATAGTAAAATCTCTTCTCGTAGGTGTAAAAAACTAATCAGAGATGTTAAGTGAAAGTGAAAGTGAAATCGATCTAATGGTTCTGATGACGGCCTAACTAACGTTAATGATGATGAATTGTTGCCCGCCCAGTGATAGTAAATTTTTTTATTTTTTTTTATTTTAATGAAATTTTCTAATTACTTAAGTAAATTCAAAATTCGTACGATACGTATGTATGGTTTCCTTTTATATATATATATATATATATATATATATATATAAACGTGTATGTATGTATATTTTTATTATGTATTATTTTGTTATTTTTTTTAACTTATGGCAGGCAGCCTAAGACATCAGCTTCTTTTGTATTATACACATGCTGATATTTATTTTTAAAAACACATCAGCCTAAAAAATAAGAAAATATAGACAAACGCGATGGAAAAAATCGGAATAGTTCTTTACAAGAATCTTTCATTCAGTTGATAGAGCGACGGCCGTGTGTTCAAACATGTGCGTAAATTCTTTTGAGAATTGTAATTAAATTTAGCTAAAATAATATACACATGCATATGAATACATACGTATATGTTTATATATGAAAATGTATACATATATATGCCGGTGTAAGTGAAAGGAAAAGTGTAAATATTATTGTAAAAGGAATGAAAGAAAAATGCAATGAAAATGAAAATTTACCTTGAACGTCATTAAACGGAATTGAAGTAAAAAGAGCCGAGTAAGGCAATCAATTCTAAAGGCGAATTTTGAATACTCGTCGTCATCATCCAAGATCCAAACCACTTTGTCTTAACATTCAATTTCATTAATATTGTCTCCCTTTCAAATGTTATGTGTATGAATAATAAAATTTTAATTTATAGTTTTTCATATATGTACACATGTAAAATGCATTAAAGGGGCAGTAGTTTTTTATCATCATATTTAATATTTAAAAAGTTTACTTTGATCATAGCTACACACAGTACAACTGTTTAATAATCTAAGATATTTGATAAAAAAAAAAAAATAAAAAAAAATTGAGCTTAAAATTTTCGATTTTCGTTTGGTGAATGGACTGATTCTGATCTATCTTGAGCCAATCTTTGATTGCGGATAAAAAATGGGAAAAGAAAAAAAATTGGCAAAAATTTTATTACAATTTAAGATATATGTATGCATGTATGTAAGGCATTTCTCAGATATACGAAGAATACGAAGAGAGAATGTTGAAGAGAAAAAAAGCGAGGAAAAAGAAAGAAAGTAAAATTGAAGAAAGGTTTAATTAAAAAATCTTCGAACGGCATACATAAGCATAAGCACAATTGCTTCTCTCTCTTTACATGTTATTCGTTGTTGTTCAACAGATATTTTGGAATATTTCAAATATTTGTTTGAATACCAGCGTGTTTCTTTTACTCTCTAAATGCACTCGTAAAGCAATTTGTTTCGTTAAGCTTTCTTTTTTCAACAGTAGCTGTTGTGTCGTACAAACACATTTAAAATATTTTGTGCCTACATTTAAAAATACCCATTGCCAAGAAATTTTTAAATTTTTGCGTTCTTTTCTGTCCCTTAACGTGAATCTTGGATACCCATCCCAAGGTACATGTATATGAATAGTTTTGTCTTTGTTGCTTGATAAAAAAATTTTTTACAAAGTTTACATCGTTTCTTACTATTATTCGTAAAGCGTTCTTTTCCTTGTAGTTTAATTTTAAAATGATTTGTTTTTGAATGGCTTTGATGTCCAATTGTCCATATCTCGTCCTCGGTGCGCTTCAGTGTTCAGTGCATACATGTGAATGTTACAAATTCAATAACAAATGGAATATACCTTCATACTCCGTTGATGATGGTAAGAAAAATGAAGTGAATTTTTTCCGGAATTTTCGCACTAACGGATCCATTGTATAATAAGATATTTTTATATCGATAGCAAAACTATGTAAATTATTTCAAGAATCTTCTATTTTTATATTGTTGACAGATAATTTGAAGGTCAATGCGCAAATCCAAATGCACATATTATAGGATACAATAAAACAAAAAAAGACTAAATGCATTTTCTATCGAATCTCTGCATACCCATCCATATATGTTATGGTTACTTATGAAAAAAAAAAAAAAACCAAACCACAACATAATCTATAGAAAATGCCATTGGTATCCGATTTCATTTTAATGCTACCCTGGAAGGGTAGCTTTGACACTGAATCGCTTTCGAATCGCGGTTAAATCAGAGCATTTTTCCAATTTCTGCAATTTCTACCTCAAGAATACGAGTGATCACCATCGTTATTAGGACCCTGTCTCTCCATCTCACTCTTTGCTATTGTCATAAGAAAGTCATTTTGAAACCATTGATCATTTGATCACGATTTGACAATAGCTAATATAAAGTTATGCCTTGTTTCGAGGCTCAATCAAAGTCACTTAGACGTATGTACGTACATTGAACATGCTTTTCTAATAAATTTAGAAATTCACTTCCACAGAAGTTTCAATTGCTTTCAAATATTTTCCTTTTTTTTTTGTTTTGATAATTAAATTAAATTTTGTATATATTCTGCTTCCTGTTGACTTTACGCTAATATTTTTGTTTGCATAAATAAATCAATCGAATAGAAATTTATATGCGTTTTTATAGAAAGAACGAAATCGAAAATTGCGTTATATTACTGCTCTACACATTTCGTTTCGTGGGCTTTTCATATATCGCAGTATTTGGGATTTCAATCATAATACATCTTGGATAGCTTTACGGTAGGATAGACAGGATTTGTTCATCTAAAAATTCCGTTCATATATTGCATCTGATAGAATCGACATATTCAACGTATTTCAGATTTGCCAAGAGTTTGTAACGAGTATAAACATCTCGGAAATTTTTTATATAATTATGAGAATTCTCCGTGCTTTTTTTCCGCGACGTTGTGTTGATGGCCTATATATCGGAGAACACTCAGCCGATTGCCTCAAGCGAACCTGTGCTTGAAAGGTGACATTTCAGCTAACATTTTTTATGCAGATAATTTTCTAGTTCTTTGCTCGTGTAAAAAATTGTATTGTTTTGGAAACGAGTGAAATACGCTCTGTGATGCTATTTACTGTAAAAAAGGGAAAAACGCTGCAAAAAAATAAATTTGTAAAATGTACGGTGAGTGAACGAAGGACCCATGGAATGGTTTGCTCGATTCCGTTCTGGAAATTGCAATGTCAAAGATGCACCTCGCACTTACTGAAAAATTCGATGAAATTTTGCAACTGGGGGAGCAAGACGGGCAGTCAAACTGGCACCAAAGGGATCATATTCCTTATATTGTTTGGGATTCATACCACATGCACGCAACGTAATCGTGGGCTCATTGTTTTCCCAATAAGTTTTCACAATTTCCGTATGCTATGCATCTATGTATGTATTGTACTCCTTAGGAGGATGATCCTATGTTACAAATGAAAAATCGTTTTCACAAAATGATTCGTTTAAAAGAAGGCTTCATATAGGATGCGATTCGATCGAATCATTTTCTAAGTTGAACACATAAATACACAAACATTCATAAGACAGACAGAGGAAGGGACATGTTCAATATCAAATCGAATTGAATCGAATCAAAATACAAGCCAATACCAACTCAAGCTTTTTTGAACATTGCTTACACCTGCATGAACATAATATTCTGTTATCATAACAACAAGTTTGTCTTCCAGGCTTCAAGAGGACTTACTTGGAAGTATTTGCATAATATAATCTAATTGATTTCACGATACAATGAATGCAATGATGAAATCTGCTTATCGGTTGTCGGTCAATATTTTCCTTACACTTTATAATGTAGAAAATGTCTCGAATCGAAACCTGATCCATAATAATGTGCATAAGGCGGAAGTAGATGGTAAAATGGAAATATTGCACGTAACTGCGTATATAGAAATTTTATATTGAAAAAAATTATTTTAAATGAATGTTACCCATCATAACATATTTTCGTGTATAGACGTGAATATGTATGTAGTAACAAATGACGTGCAACATTGTTGCCTGTATAATTATTTATCCGCCTGAATTACTTAAGTCGCTTGGTCTTTTGCTTGATTGCTGGCTTGCTGGCTTGCTTGCTTGCTTGCTTGCTTGCTTGCTATACCCTCTCCGCTTGCCTGCTTCATTGCCTGTCAGATAGATCGTTATTTCATTTCATATTGTTGTTCTCTTCGGTTTCTGCGGATGATACTGTTGGCGATGAACAAGATACTGCAACATTGTTTATCAAAGCAATATGCATATAAGGCAGACACATTTATATTAAACGGACGGACAAACAGATAAACAGACAGAAACATTAATGGTTGTGTTTTGTTTTGATATCAGTTGCTCGTGTTGTTGGTGTTGCGGTTATTGTCGCTGATGCTCTTGTATGTAGAAAATGAAATTTTGAAATTCTTCAGACGTCATGTTCATCATCTTTGATATAATAATGATTTATGTAATTTCGTATTATAGGAGACCGAAAAAACAAAAAAAAAAAAAAATAAAAAAATTAAAACAACACAAAAATCAGGTTATTCTTCTTGTTGGTGCGTCTATTTCGTGTGATAATAATCATCGTTCTCATAATCACTATTGTCGTTAACTCTTAGCTCCTTTATGTAATTTACTGATCTCTTGTCTGCCGTAACTGCAGGCCTTTGTCGTTGTCGTCTTTCTTCTTCTTCTTCTTCTTCTTCTTCTTTTTCTTGTATATTATTTTTCATCTCGATTTATACTTTTCGCATTCACGTTTCGGCTTTGTTTCAGACGTTATTGCTACATTGTCTGAAGTTCTGTTGTCCTTTCAATTTTAATAGCAATCGTAATAATCGTAGACGACTTTTTTTCTTTTTATATCAATTTTATACCATTTTTATACATCACCATCCAAAAGTTTGGCAGCGACAAGGTAAAATCAAGTAAAACAAAACAAAGCCATCGCCATAAAAATTAAAAAAATTAAACAAAAACTAACTTAAGTGAAATAAAAATTTAATTTAAAAATTAATTATGAAAATAAAATTAAATTTCAGCTTTTATTGTCTTCTCGCATTCATTTTAGGCATTCATTTCTGTTCATTTCTTGCTTGTTCCATTCGCTCCCTAATCGGTGCCACAAATTGTCTGAGCTCGCAGTGGATCGATTTTTCATTTCAAACACGTTGAATGGAAGAAAGGTCAAGTGATTGAATGATCTCTTCATCTCTTTTCTTGTTCAAAAAGTTCTAGCATAGTTTAGACGAATGCTTAGGATTATTGTGATGTTGAGAAATGAATTCAGGATCAATGAGATTCAGCCCACTGCATATGGCTGAAGTCCTAAAGAACTTTAGCTTTCAAAACCGACCCTAAACCATAACATTACCACCACCATGTTTATCAGTAGGCACTGTACATGCTTCTGAAGCCCTATCTTGTTTTGATCCGTGAACGGGCGCATATATGTCGGATCAAAAAATCTGTAAATTGAATTCGTTACCCTAAAGGACATTTTATCATTGACCTATTGTCCAGTTTTTATGCGCCTTTGCCCATGTTAGTCTCTTTTTATACCCATCATCAAAGGATGAAGGGGTAGTTCGCAAAGCCCAGAACAAAGCATCAGAGACCCCACAATGTATATGTATTCTTAATCAGTATCGAATTCGAGATCAATTTAGGCATGTCCGCCCGTCCGTCCGTCCGTCTACCCGTTGGAAATATTCTCTTATCTGCAAAAATGAAACTACCGACTTTAAATTTGGTAGAAATATTGGAAGATGTTGCACGCAGATTGGTACTGAAAATAAGCCAAATCGCTCGAAGGACACGACTACAGCACCGCGTAAACTGAAAACATTTCTGTTTTTGAAAAGGAATAAAGAATTGGTGTTTTTCTCATCACTCGTAAATTCTAACAGATCAATGTAGAAAAATTTGATTGCATATTGTATGGTGTAGCATCTGTACAAAAATGGGAAAATTGTACTATGCCTACCCCGTATTATGGTGCATCACAATTTAATTTTTTTTTTTAATTTTTTAAAATATTGAAATTCTTGGCTACCTTCAAACTTGGAATGCATTTAAAAATATCCACTTGTCCGTCTCTCCATCTGTTTGTTCTGTGCAACTTATAGTATTTGCGATAAACATTCTCCCGTTAGCGAAAATGAAAATATCGCCGACATATTTGCAAAACAATTTGGAAATGACCTAAGCTTTTGCAAGGGCACCCCTACAACGCCCACACGCTTATGTGAGAAAAACTTTTATTTTGAAAATAAAAACAATTAGCCGCGCCCACTTCATGCTATAGGGCATGAAAATTTAGTTTTTTTATTTTTTTGTCTTTTCTAGGATAACGGATTTTGGGTATAAAAGATTCGGTCCCGACCGAATATAATTTTCTTATTTGTCCTCCTGTCGAACTGTTAATCTTAGTTTTTCAGCAGTAACATATCCTCTTAGCCCCGCAGACAGTAGACGTCTTTTAACAGTTGTTACTGAAGTCAGTGTTTCTCGCGTATTAGCGAGAACTGCCATAATTTGCGGTGCAGTCGGGCGTCGATTCCGTTTAGAGAGAGTGCTGATGAAGTTATCCTGTTCTTATGTTATGGATTTGGGCCAGATCTGTTTCTTTCTTCACTTTTTCCAGTATTTCTTTTTTTTCTAGCAAGAACGTAGTGTTTCGTCAAAATTAAGGAATTTCTGAAAACTTATTCTCGTGAATCGTAAAAGGTCGTAAAACTATTTCAAAACAGATGTGCTTTCAAACTTTCGAACGGTAGCGTTTTGTTTTTTTACTCACTATATTACCACAAATGTTTTTTTTTCTATGATTCGAATCGAAAATTAAATTTGAGTAACGTAATGCGAGTCAGAATTCCTTTGCATTAAGAAATTAAGGACAAAAAATTGTAGGAGAAATTACGTTCAATACTAAGAAGAGTTTTTTTTTCTTTTTCATAGGACCAATCACTTAGCCGATGCCTCCTCCTCGTGTAGCACGGTGACGATACAGAAAAGATATGAGGAAAAAGAAAGAGTTAAGAAGATGGAGATAAATGTTACGCCTTCACCGACTAACCAACCATTTCTAGTTACGGTCAAAGTGAATCGTACCGCACTTGAAATTGGAAGACGCCAACGCAGACTTGATAGTCGCGATTCCTACCTAATAGACTATGCCTTGCATTTTTTTACTGCTCCTACCAGAGTATACGAGTCTACTAAATTCGTTTCACCGTTTGTTGTTTGTTGTTAGAATAACTACTATATGTGTGTATGGAATTTTTAGCAGAGTCATGCAGTCATGCATTGATTTAACCATGTCCGTCCGTACATTACATTTCGACGAGTGAAAACGGTGGGCCCATAAAAAAATCGAGAAAAATTCAAAAGCAAAAATTTTCGTATATTTTCATTTATAACAGATATCCTTTTAATCCTTAACCTGAATAACTCAACCTGAAGTCAGTTAAAATCACGCCCTTAATGCGTCCATAATCGATAAAATGTTATATATATTAAACTCGATATCCATATTGCGGTGTAAAGCGAGCACGAGTTTCTTACTTGTTCTCGCTTACATCAATTTTTGTCTTAAGTTGTTGTTCTTCGTGCCGCTTATTTTATTCTACTTTGCGTTGCTCTTGACTTAGCGTAATAACGAAGAGTTTTAAAACAATTTATGATAAAATTATTGAAAAGAAAAAAGCAAAGAAAACTTCCTCTCTAGACATTGAATTCTTGCGCCGTCTCGTCGTCATTTCGTAGGAGCAGTGGCCTGTTCTTTTAGTGAAGCTGTTGCATACATAATTAATAAAATTTGTAATAATAACAGTGAACGGAACTCATATACGTTTTAGTACGAATCTTGTGTACCCAACATTCTCAAGCAGTTAGTTATATTACGATTTCTCTTCGAACTTTCGGTTGCTGATTTGCTGAATAACAGAAGTAGAAGAAGAAGAAGAAGTATAGGAAGAAGATTTCAAATTTTCAAAGCTTTATTTATGAATTTCTCATCTGACCGATCAGAATACTGGAAAATATACGTTTATGGAGATTACTTTTTCTGAACTTCGTAAACTTGGATAATAATCAAGGATATTATGCTTATGAAGTATGGGCAGAGATGACACGATTACAAAAGGTTATATATATACCATACAATAACGAGCGTTGCAGTGATATTCTATCTTCCTGTGGTCATGAATATAAATATGAAGTGTTCAGTTTTAAAGAATGCTCGCTAAAGCTTAGTCAGATACCTTCGACCAAGCAAACCAGAGAGCAATGTGCGTTGTCAAGATGAAAATTATCGCCCACGTAAGTTGAAGGTCAACTCGTCTATCTATCATCGAATATTTCTTAATCCATCACATATTGTCGAGAATAGGCGATGTAAACGGTATCTACAAATCCGGCATGTTGCGTACGTGGTTTTCATCTCTTGAAAACGGAATTGGTGCATAGTACTAGGAAAGTAAAGATTTTTTGCATTTTCATGCCCCTTTTTTTTACTTCTTTTTTCTTTTTTTGTTGTTGTTGTTAACTTTTTATAATATGAGTAAAATTTTTTGAAAATTAAGTTAATTAAGAATTAATTAGTTATTATTAAATTTTTAATCCATATCTTTAGTTTATGCAATAATGCTCACAACGATTTGATTAAGTAAAGTAATTACATTTAAAAATTCTTGCTTTTTATCTTTGTTTTTTTTTTTTTTTTTTGTCTATGTTCAGTAAGTGTTTTGTATTTGTCGAAATAAATTGTCTGGCACGAGGCAGGCGTTGAGAAATTTATGCAAAAAGATATCAAACACACTTTGTTGCAATAAAATCACTCGCCACCGCCTCGTATGAAACGTGTGAGAGAATTTAGCTTAAAGAATTATTAAACTAGTAGTACTACTGCCTTCATGGAACGGTTCTCGCAGTTGCAGCAACAACAGACTATGCGGTTGTTATGTTCCTATGCCCAGATATTTATATTTCCAAGTACTATACGTATTATTAATTTATTGGCGCAAAGTCAGTTCACCATATATAGCCCATCTTTTCGTCTCTGCTAAATATTGGACCATCTTTGTACAGACATTCCGCCGCTTAACACGATACTTTTTAAGTATGATTTCTATTCAACGCGCTACAAAATTTGCGAACATGATGTCAAAAAATCGTATATGTGTTCTTTTTTAATTGAATTTTGGTTTTTGTTTTTTTTTTTTTTTTTTATCGTTAATAAGAGGAGTTTTAAGGGACATTAAGAAAATTATATTCGGTCATGACCGAATCTTTTATACCCATCAATGTTATTTGAAGAGAGCTTACAAGAAATGAACAAAACTAAATTTTCATCCTCTATAATAGCGGGTGGGCGCGGCTGATTTTTTCTACTTTCAGAATAAAAGTGGAAACGTATGTGGTGTACGTGGTGTTTGACTTTATAAAAACACAGAAAGCAGAAGTGTTCACAGTTGTTGTTGCATAGGTGTAGGCGTGTTCTTTGACCGGTTTATGTCAGTGTGTATGTCAGTGCGATATATTAATTTTTGTAAACGGGAGTGTGTTTACCTCAGAAACTACGCACTTGGCCAGAGGGACAAATGGACAGACGGACATGCTTGGGCGGGTTGCGGATTTGAAACTGACCAAAAATTTACATACTTTGTGGGGTTTTTGAAGCTTGTTGCTGCGCGTTCAAATTATTGCACATTTATCTGCTATAGTTTATGAGTACTGATTAAAACCCCAATTCCTTATGGATTTGCATCTAATGGATTAGATAATTATATAGATAGATTGCATATGCGGCAAATGAGTTCTTCTTTTTCCCCCTGATCTTCTCACCGGAAAAACCGGCTAATTAGACCGGAACGATTTGAAAACAATGTATTAAACGAAACAACAAACGTGAGAGCTTCGTTCAGTTTTAAAGAGAGATGTTTTTTGTAACCGCTATCGAAAATTCAATATACGTGGTCCTGGAATAGTGAACGTGTTCGTCAAAACTATACCTTCTCTTCCCAATTGAAATTATGCCGAACGATTGATTGAAGTCTCAACTTTTGAGAATTTCGAAACGAAAGATTTTCATTTCCTCTGGTTCTGCTTCTGTTGCTCAATTCAAAAATACGTATCTGAGATTGGATTCATAACTAATATTCGATTCCAAATCTATAGAAATATCTTTGCTCGCCCACTTACAAACTTATTGTACTTGCATCTTGAGAGTTTGGCAAATGCTTTACTTTTAAAGGCAAATTTTACTAAACTTTCTTTCTCTCATAAAGAAAGATACTGTTGTCTCTATATATATATATATATGTGAGGAAGGTCATCCTTTTCAATTTATCATATGATGAAAAAATAAAAAAAAAAAACAAAAACAGCAACGACAACAATACGACTCACCATGATATTTTATTTAATTTGTTTTCTGTTCAGTGGCTGAACTTTACTTGCATTTAATTAATTCAAAGCCCACATACTCCATGAAATTAGTAATCAAACAAATCCATACACACATACATGCATTAATGTATCATTTGTCTATAATATGTATGTATGTATCACCATAGACAATTCAGAGACAGCGAGCGTGTGGATGGTAAATGCGTACAAGTCACAATAATTTGCATACTTTTAAACTTCCACGTAACCGACGATCAAGAGCACATAAGAAGTCACGCGTGCAATTTAAATAAGTATTCTATTTGTCAGTTTTGTTTCTTATTTTAATCGTAAATGTTTATTTTGCTGTCAGTGTGTGGTCGATCAGAAATTGAGTGGGTTGTCTTTACAGACGCACAAACAAACAGAGAGACAGTCAGGCAGACAGATAGATTGACAGGCAGGGGGAAAATAGAGAAAGAAAGAAAGAAAGAAAGAGAAAGAGAGAGAGAGAGAGAGAGAGAGAGAGAGAGAGAGAGAGAGAGAGAGAG
>CCAG010006831.1:0-20000 GCA_001077435.1 Glossina morsitans morsitans | reverse complement strand
ATTTTCATATTCCCGACTAGAAAATATAATCAATTGATCATATCGCTCTGTGAGGAGAGTTTAGAGGCATTTTTGGAGCACATTTGTTGATAAGCATTTCATAGAAATTTAGAGTAGTAGTAGCTTATGATTGTCGGCCCTCCAAAGTGGGACTGAAAAACGGAACGCCACTCACTAGGTATCAAACCGATCACCTAAGGTTTACTTCATAGATAAATACTTACGGACAGATGGAATTGGACATCTTTTATTCTATTGTACAATAGAGTTACTCGAACTAAGATGAATAAATTCTCTCTCAGGGATGTTCTTTGTTCAGATCAAGCTTTAAAAAGAAAAGCGTGGGTTTAACGTAACAAATTTCGACACTTTATAGGACAGACAACTGAAACAATTTTTCTATTCTGAATGGCTAACGGACATTGATTGGATCTATAGTTATTGATCTGCCTAATAGATCGTCGGTTCGCTATCAATCTTCTAGTTTACGAAATGTCTTCATATATACGCTCGACATGATAGGTATCCAAACTTCGCCACGAGTTAAATATCAACTTGTTTACTTTGTTGGTACGTTACAGAATTCGCCCTCTTCGTTTCGCAATGCTGTTTATCACAGATTCTAAATTAAATGCCAACCACTGTTTCGGCCATCGACGGATGAACACATTTGGATGTTTCCTGCGGTGTCCACATTTCGGTTTTCTTCGTCATATGAAACATTACTTAGTCGGCTTACGGCTTTAGTTGCCGTTGTGGTCTAAGTGGCTGACTTATCAATAAATGCATTCAGATCATTACCATTTCTCTGCAAGCACCCTCAGGTGGATGGATAGTCATGTAATTAGAAATTTTTTTTATTTCTTCAAATTATTGTCCTTTCTATGTTTTTCTCTTGTCTGCCATGGAATAAATCGTTTCACTTCGCTTACATTCGTACATTTATCAGAAATTTATTCTGTTCTAAAAAACTAAAAAGAAAAAAAAAAACAAGAAGGCAAACAAGTGTTACACACATACATATTAAACATGAATTTTGCCCTCTCCCGGTCTATCTTTGTTGTTGGTTTCATTTCATATGTGCATATTCAAAGACATGACATGGATTTGAATAATTAAACATGACTGTCACACTGTAACCACATCATACTTTAAGCATTGCTGCTACGTATTTAGTCAATTGTAAATCGGAAGGGTTCGTTTATTGCCACATTTAGCCTGTAGATGAAATGATTGCCTTTCTCTCTAAATTGCAAAATAATTTCCGTTTGGCGACCTTACTCCGAAATTATAATATGTGTCTTGAAATTTTTGATAAATTCTATAATTAAATCTAAAACACTTTCGTCCCTCCCTCTTCTTACGCAATCCTAAGGAACTTCTAGGCATCGAGGAGGCGAAAATATAAATTGATTTTACGCCTCACTCGTTAGGATCATCCGACTGAGTTTCTTATAATTTATAGTAAATCGTACAATTGTGTCTTTTGATCTTCAATTGATAACAAGAATGCTTCCGGTACATAGTCGAACTAATAATTAATCGTCATCGATTTTACTAAGCTTTCTGACTTTTCTGAGTTAACCAACCGTTTGAGATTTTCCAAGTCATTATTCATTCCTTCTGAATGCGTTCTCTTATCAATTTATTCCATTTCGCTCTTCGCTCTACTTTTGTTCTATTCCAGAGGCACTTTTTTACGCGGTTCGTCATTTTTATATGAAAGCACTTAAAGGGAAATTTAAGACAGCAACAATGGTTTTGTTTTAACCAATATCTGCTGCCTGCTACTCAATGAAATAGTACTATGCCAAAAGGATAATTGGTTGTGACTCTCTCAACTACGACTATATGATGTTATGACAAATAATCTTTTAAACTATCTTCACGTATCACTCATAACTTTGATTGATTTTTTCATAATTCATACCGTTTGGTCATTGGAAGCAATTTTTGAAAAGTTTTAACAGACAAGTACAGGTGAACAAACAGAGATGTATGGCGTGATCGATCCGGGAATGCCTCGATCCCAGGACTACACAAAGTACAAAGAGAAAAGTAAAAGCTTTGAAACTAATCTGCGATACACACAACACTTTGTCAGTAGCGAGTTGACCAATAGATCGGCCAATCGATATTATTTTTATGATATGTTTACTCTAATAGAGGTGAATAATATTTGATTGATTCGGTCGATAAAAGGAGAGAAATTTGTTCTATTAAATTTTTCGCTCTTCATTTATGCGATAGTCAGTATCTCTTTACTTTGATGAACGTTCAGTTTCGCAACGATATCACCAAAGGAAATTTCCCCATCTTTTCAAATTTTTATGAAAAATTTCAAGAATGGTTCTAAATGATCGATCAACTGGAACACGGCGCCCGTTAGATATCGGAAATTTCAAAGCGAGAAAAAGCAAATCAATTTTGTGCCGTTGATTTTGAGAAAACATTTTCTCATTACAAAAGCATGATAAAGTGTTTCACAAACCTTGCCAAGCATTATCGTCCTGGTCGCAGTGGCATTGTAAAATGTAATATTGTTTTTTATTTATTTTTTTTCAAAAATTTGAGCTCATTTTCAAAACGCAATTACTTTCGACTGAATTGATAAACAACAGAAGCCTTTTCTTCATTGTGGTCCACATGGGCCATGGCATGATCTAATATTAGTAAAGTAACGCGACTCTAAAGATATTTGTATTGGAAAAATGTGCACCGGAAACTTTTCCGTGATCTATTATTTCATAGTAGCCATAGAATGAAATATTTTTACGTGGAGGTAAATGGGAGAATTAACTTTACAACTTCGCTTCCATACGTCCATAGGTAAAAAGGTATTTTGCAACTTATATGCCTTGTTAATCAAATGGTGTACCTTAACTGTTCTTACAAATGTATTCAGTAATAGGTCTGAACTGAGATTATTCAAGACCTGCTCTATGGTGATAATCGTTATATTAGGTTTTCTGTAAAAACAAAAAAACGATAGAAAAGCTTAGTGTTTAAGCGATTGCATAATAATAATAAAATTTCAAGTTGTGTCGGCTAGACATGCAAATTTATCATAACTAAAATTTGATAATCATCCACGCCATGAATATAATTATACGCAGCGACGTACAATTGAGTATAGTCAGACAAATTAATGTGCCAGAATACTTACAAATAACTCAACTACACATACATGAGGGAATTTGCCTACGAACGCCAGCAATGAAAACTTGACAGACATCGAGTATATGCGCACAAATACACACACACGCACACACACACACACACACTCATTCATAAGAGTATTTTGTGCAAGTAGTTTAATGGACAACCAAGAACTTTAAGTAGTCAAGTCAATAATGTTTTATACGTTTATCGAAATATATATGTAGAAAAGTTATGGTGTTTTCGTTTTGTGGTAAATTATTCGATATAAAAAACCGCTCCAGATTATAGATCGCAATACGTTACAACTTGCAAGTTTGTTATTTGTAATCGTCTTTCATTCAATTTTAAACTATGTATGTACATCTGCGAGTATGAGACGTTTCAACAACGCACGACACATGGACCGACAAAAGTGCCGGCAAGGCTAAATCGACTCAAAACTCTAGGTTAGTCAATAGCATATAAAGGATCTTGAAATAAGAGTATTTCTATTTCTGTTTTTTGTTAAGCGTCATGATGTCAATGCTTTTCTTAAGATCCTCTATAGATTTTTGTAGAAATTGTTTCAATTTATCGCATGAATACTGAATCTTCTTTGCAGACTACGTTTCCCTCATAAATAATAAAAATAAATTTATGATCAAATATCGATACTATTCGTAAGGTAAAAATTCAACACATATAGTAATACTTGTGATGTCAGAAATGTGTAAACGTTCTACTGAAAATACCCAGTCACAGTTACCGTTAATAGAGAAGATTACAAAATCGTTTTCGACTTGCTTATTAGGTGATTTCAACAAAATAGTGCAATTTATCATTCATCTGATAAACTCTAAGAACGCTTATATAAGTTTGCCACGAAGATTATAGAATTTTTTGATGTGGAAATGAATGAATTACGCAAGATGACGTAGAGTCGGCTTTGCCTAATCTGTCCAAAGTGTTTTAATTTGTTTATTATAAAAATTTTAGTAAGTAATTTTTGCTTTCTTCATACTTCATTCATATATAGGATATAGAAGTTAATAATTTGCGAAAAAAGGAACAGAGAGACCGAGCTCGAAATCTGTTTCTTGCCGACATATTATATTCTATATGGCGATTAAACATATAATATAAATCAGATTAGCTTATCACATTATATTTCGTAATGTCGTTTGCTGGATATTCTTACATAGGACTGCAAAGAACTAAATAAGAAAAATTGACATAGCGACTGACTGGCTCGTTGCTATATAAGCTAAACCATAATTGCATTTGTTACACCTTACACCTTACACGTTACAATATACAAAATACGATATAATATTTTTCCGAACTTTGCAGAGGCATTAAGAAATTTATTTAAATGTGGTCGCAATTGACAAAAGGACAAAAGTGTATGCATACTTTGCATTAGTCCTCTGTGTTGATATAATGCCGAACTCACTGTTGAGCAGACGATAAGCGAACATTATTGGCATAATTCGTTCCAGCCAGAGGATATAAAGCTAGTGTAGAGGGCAGTTGTTATTTTTGTTTCTCTCAATTCTCCTTCTCTCCCTCTCTCCCTCTCTCCCTCTCTCCGTCTCTCTCTATCTCTAGTTCTGTTTCTATTTCTCTTTCGCTCTGCATTTAATTGTCTGTCTTTCTTTTTCTTTCCTGCTTATATATATTTTTTCACTTTATTCTTACTTATAAATTGAGCCAGTGGCCATAAGACTAATAAAAGGCAGTAAAAAGTTTTTAAAAAATTGTATGCAATGTACGTGTTTTTTTCTAGTGTTTTTCCACAATTGCCAACACATTTTCACACGCTTCATCGTTAAACTCAACTTTAGCAGACTGCTGCCCTACTGTTGTAATACTGTTATTTTATGTCTAGACACAATTTGCCTTGTCTGCGCTGTGTGTGCTTAGGTCGGTTTTGTTGCCGCCTTTATGGACAATAAAGAAACTGTTGCTGAAAGGTGTTGTTGCTGTTATTATTGTTTTTTCTTTGTTGTTGTTGTTGTTGTTGTTGTTGTTGCTATTGTTGTTATTGCATTGTTGGCTAATATAGTTATGCCGGCTGGATTATATATGTGCTTGACATTTTGCAGCTGTCAGTGTTTCTGATTGTGTTGATTTGCTATTAAAATGGACAGATAGATAGATGAATGAATGGATGGATGTACGGATCGATGGATAGATGGGTGAACGGATGAATAGTTATATATACATATATATATGGGTAGGCCCGACCTTCTTTTTTTTAGTTGTTATTCATTATTTTTATTTTATATATATTCATATATATATGTATGTATTATGTACATTTATGTATATTGGGTGCGCAAATAAATTCTCTATAATGTTTAATAAAATTGCAAATGTATTTTAAAAAGATATTTATTCCAAAGCTTAAGAATCGAAATTCTTCAGCATTATTGTCTATGGTGTTATTATGCTTTTTATCGGGTAGCTTGCAAATGCCATACGGCAGAAGGCTCATGATTGTGAAACGTAACAGTCATCGAACCATTTTCGCATATCTTTAATTTTGTAGAATTGCTAATCCTCTGAAAACGATTGCATCGATCTGCACCAGTGCTAATCAGCAGGGTATAGATTTGAAGAATAATCTTTATTTGGGAGAGAAGATCCAACGCCAAGTTGAAAGTCAATTTCCGGATTGTGTCTGCTGGTGACGGACAGACGTATGCAAATTTTATCGTTTTCAAAAAGAAAAAAAAAAACAAATATTCTTAACCCCGCTTTCCAACTTTCTTTCAGAGCTTACTGCTGCGGATGCACTTTTTTTGTTAGTTTAATCGAGTGCAGAAAAAGGAAACGTAAACGACATCCATCTCTTTACTCTTAGCTGTATAGTGAACGGCAGGTTCCAAAACACCCGAATCTTATATCGTATAAATATCTATGTCTAAACTGTGTCTACTGAAGATTTCGGAAGAAATGAACGCGACACGTATATTTTATAAAGCAATTAATTCCAATACAGAGATATCCTCGTGCACCTATCACGTGAAGGCGACTTTAAACCGTAATGTCCTTTAAATATATATTATGCATAACATTATTTATGAATAAATAAAAATTTAGTTCTATAATGTAAGGGTTACGTGTGTTTTACATAATGACAAGTTATCCTCTCTTCACTCTAACCTTATTTGACCTTAACCTATTAGGTTTAAAATGGTAAAAATTATATTTAGCAGTTCATTTTTTTTTTTACTCTACAACTGTCACGGAAGTTGATTTCTCAATCCATTGCTTTTAGTTATCAATTCACTAATTGAAATACTACAGATAATCAAACTTTTCCCCATAGGGAATAAGTAATTGGCGTATAGTTCTACGAAAGGAGCTTACACTAAAGGATATCATCGTTAAAGCTAAATGGCTTGGCATTGTAACCAGACGCAATTTGAACTGGTATTTGCACATTTTCCGAATCAAATCCATAAATGTAAATTCTAAAAATGTTTATTAAGCATTTCGTGCCTTGCAACACTGATTCATCATCATCATCATCGTTATAAGCAGAAATTCTCTAAATTGAAATTTGATAAGAAATTTCGAATATATCCGAAATGCAAACCAAACAACTTTTTCTCCACAAAGTTTCCTCGGTACGGATTCAGTAGAAATTTTATCATTCAATATTCAAAAAGGACAGTCCATATAGTTAGCATAGAAATGCCAGTGCTAAACATTTCCAAATCATTGTCATTTAAACATCTAAACTTAAATTTTACAAATCATTCTATAAATGATTCTATGGATGATTTCATAAGTGATTCTATAGATAATTTTTCAGATAATTCTATAGGTGATTCGATAGATGATTCTGTGGATGATTAGTATGTTATGAAAGAGAGAGAGAGATAGAGAGAGAGAGAGAGAGAGTGAGAGAGAGAAAGAAAGAAAGAAAGAGAGGAGGAAAGGAACGTAGAGCGAAATAGAGAGATGCGGAAATTTTTCTTGCCCACGCTATAATTATCTACTCTCTCGGTCAATTAGACCCTAAAATCTCGATATTATTTTATAATCATTTTTTCTTTTCGCGAAATTTCTACTACATGTTTACTTTGTTGGTCGTGCATATGAAAACATGAAATGAATAAAAACAACAATAACAAAAGTAGATATCTATGCATTTATAATAATAATTACGTTACGCATAATACACACACACTATTTATGTATCATTTATCTCTCTCTCTGTATATATATATATATATATATATATATATATATATATATATATATATATGTACGGGTAGGAATTATAATAACACAAAGCTTGCTCAGTGAAGAGCATAAAAGTGTGCCGATTATGGTAAGCGAACGAACAAGAGCGAATGAAACGAACTAATGAATGGTAGTTATATCCAAAAACAACGATAGGAACGACGAAAGAAATTGTAACCGATAATAATTATTTTTATAGAGTCTAGTCAATGTCTAGACTATTTTTTGTGTCTTACTTTTTCATATCAATTGGGTTTATGTGCGTTGCTGTAATGGTTGGCTAAAAGGCAATGCCGACAATCTAATGAATCTCCACATATACGTATATCCATCCATACCCATATACATAAAAATCCAGCATACATAACAACAGACATAAACGTTGTGTCCGACAGTATGTCATTGTTTTCGCTTCGATTTCGTATTTGATGCTTTGCTCCGGTGTCTGCTGGAATATTTAACTGTTTTTTCTTTTTTCTTCTCTGTACATGCAGTTGTGCGTTTATATGTGCGTTTGTTCGCGTTTTCTTCCAATTTAGTTTCTATTTTATTTTAACGTTTGCCACTCTGCACAGGTATTATCGGATATCTGTAAATGTTCGTTAAACGTGTAATGAAATATATATAGGCTGATATAGATCCAAACATTTTGAAGAGTATCTTGTACACGTAGTGAGAGGCACACATATTTATAAATATATAGTAAAAAAAAAAAAAAAAAAAAGAAGAAAAATAAATAAAAAAAATAATCAAACATGAAACCGAAACTAGATGACAGTTAAAAAGACAAGCAAACGCGCAGACATAAACTTTGGAAATCCATCGTTCGATTACCTTCTTAGGAAATTTGTAATGAATTTCAAGCATTATGGGTTTTGTTATTGTTGTTGTCATTCCGCTAGATGGTATGCAATTTCAATTTTTCGTATTATATTAATTATCAGACTTTTTACAGTGAAAACAGAAAGAGAAATTTATATTTCAAATAGTTTTTAAAAGCGAGAGAGAGAGAGAGGTCATAGAAAGTTATGTTATGTAATTGTCTCTACAATTGCACCTGAGATATACGTATACATGTAGACAGGTAAAGATATTTAGGCCTTAAGACTAACTATTATAACACAACGCGATGAGTACAATGCTTTATGACGTTTACCTTATTCCTGAGAGAGACGCTTTAACATATTTTACTTATTTAACATTTTAAGCTATAGCTGCAAGACTTTTCAGCCTCTTACAAATTAATTGCTATTGTTAATTATAGGATTAGTTTTGCATGGGTGTATAAGTACATAGAATATTTACAATTTCAGAAATCGCTTAAAGTATTTGAGTTAAGTTTGAAAAATGAAATTTTTGAATTTTTGATAAGACCGACAGATGTTCGGAAACAAAAGAAAGAAAATTGAACGCCTTTAGATGCGGTTTTAAAGTTTTCTCTTAAATGTAAATAAAGCAGCGCTGACCCCTTCGTCGAGTACAGTTATTCGCTCGCTTTGGTAATAATACACCAAGCCCGCATATTGGAAGGTTAGATTTTCTCTCCATATAAGAGTTTGCATTTCGTGATGGCACCTATACATGTAGGGGTCCAAACCAAATAGACGTATGTGATCCAAACTGCCTACTGTCAATAGTTTTTGCTGAAATCCTACTATGAATTACTTTTCATCATAAAATATTAAAATTGAAGCCTTTTTCCGCAGAGCTTACTACGCATGAGATATCTTATATGGAGTGTGGCCAAGAAATAGACCCATGTGATTGAAACTTGGTCCGCTTAATTTTATTACTTAATAATTATGGTGAACAAATTTTGATCTCAAAAAAACTCACAATTAAGCTATTTTTGACATATAAGGGTTTACGTTTCATGGGAATCTTTATATGCGGTGGTATTTAAAAATTCGACCTACGTGGTCCAAAGGTAAAGTAGATGTCTTTCTCAATTTATTACTATGAGCTAATTTTCACCATGAAATATTGAAAATTCGACCTTTTTACCATATAAAGTTTCAGTTTCCGTCGAAATGGTTATATGAAAGGGGGTTCAAAAAATTGCCCCAGCCGCTGCAATGTTTTCATATCAATTTAGAATGCCGAAACACTACTAATCAGCCAGTTTTGCCGAGAAATTTTGAAAATTTGCAATTTTTTCCATACAACGCATTTCAGAATAGGGTGTTATATGGGGGGAGTGGTCGAAAAAGTGGACCGATCCGAGCCATTTTCAATAGTCAATAATCAATGAGTCAAAACACGTCTCTGTACCAATTTTCATCGGATGTTTGATTTCATCAATCCTCCAAGTCTGATCTTGTCCGGGTGGAAATGTAGAAAATGAATTCGGCAGGAGATTGTGATAGAAGAAAAAAAAAAACCCTTTACTTATTCTAAAAAAAAAAAAAAAAAAATTAAATCAAGTATTCTTTTGTTTTAAAAAAGAAAAAAAAAAAGAAAAAAGGAAAATGTAATGTTTTTTTGCTCAGACGAATTTTGAATTTCGGTAAAAATGACGGGGAAAAAAAAAAAAAAAAAAAAAATAAAAAAGAAAAAAATCTGGGGTTGAGCGTGAAAATTTTGAAAAAGTGGATGTGGTTTATTTTTTATTGATAGCGAAAGGAGGTCAAGCTCACAGATGTTGTGCGGTAGCCGATAGAATTGGCCACTCTTTACTTCACACATGCCGTGGAGTGATCGCATTGAATCTTGAAGATTGCAGTTTACATCGTTTCCGTGCTCGTAGCACTGTTTTAACTATCGGCTTTGATGGCGAAGTTTGGAATGGTGACAAGTTGCGAGAAGGAGAGGGTGAAAAGTTTGAAAGGTGAGGAAGGCACTAGATTCTACTCTGAGAAAGTTAGCCTTTCCGTTAACCACAATAAAATCTTGGCTCTGATGGAGAAGTTTGGAATGGTGACAAGCAAAACTTACACTTCTTATATGGAGTTAATATTACTATTGGATCTCTTTGCAAATAAGGGCTTACTTTCCGCAAGAATGGTTGTACCCAAGAGGTCAAAAATTGAGGTACGTGTTCAAAATTCAGAACAATTAATTTTTGATAAAACATTAATATTCCGCAATTTTTGCTCTGAAAATCCTTATATAAGCTAGCAAGCAAAAGTAGGTGTGGATGGTCTAAATTTTGTAGAGTTAATTTATATATCAAATTACTATTATGGATCAACTTTCGTCATACCATATTAAAGGTTAAACTTTTCTGCTCTCCAAAAGATCGATTTTCATGAAAACCCTTAGTTGTATGGTAGGGTCCAAAAATTAAGCCGAGATGTTCCAAATTTAATACAGTTTTTTTTATCTTAAATTTACATTCCCTGTACCACAAGGGGTGTAGGGTATAAATATATTGAATAAATAATAGAATAGTAAAATATTCGTCGAGTTACAAGATGGTGTGATATTATAGCGTTTTCTATAAGAAATTTTTAACTCAAAGGTTATTTAGGGGTCATTTGACCATCGTCATGCATTTAGTATTAATATACACTTTGTGTGTTGTAGCTATATAGGCAGGCACGCAGGCAGGTAAATTAAAAACCACGGAAATAAGCATTAATCGTTTGACGGCTCTTCTTTGGCTTTCAACGATGCAAGCGAAAATACTTGACTATTTATTTAACTATGGCCGAAAAGCCCAAAGTTGAGAGTGAAACCTTTTCAACTTTGTGCACATTTATAATTAAAGTCAAATGCAAACGTAAGGCAGATAAGTAGGCAGGCGGCTTTTTAAAAATGTGACACATCCGCGCGTGTATTTTATTTGAAGCCATCGAAAAGAAAAGCATAACAACAACAACAACAACAAGAACAACAGCAACCATAAAAACCAAAAACGCTAAAAAAAAAAAAAAAACTAAGAAAGAACCTAACAATTGCAAACATTTCGCAATGTAATTAACACACCTGTGTTAAGCTTCTCAGTACTTTGTAAAAATGGAAAAAAGACGCGTTAAGAAAAAAAAAAAAGAAAAAAATTCTCTATATGGCAACAAAGCGGTTTCTTCTTTATAAGCACAAGAAACCGCAATGCAATCTAAAACCTAACCATATATTATTCTGTACGTTTGTAGGTTTTTACGTTTGTACGTGTGTGTCCGATGGAATTAACCATCGTGAATGGTTGAAATGGTTGTACTTATAGTTGTTGCTGTTGGTGTTGTTCTTATTGTTTTCGCTTTTAATAAAACAGATGAAAAAGAAGCAGAAACAAATATGCATTTGCAAAACTCTTGAGCTTAATTCTAACCATACCATCATATATATATATATATATATATATGTATATATAATATATTGTAATGTCTACTTGTGCGCCATATACATCTCTTAAATATAAATATATGCATTTATGTAAGTACACACATATATTCACACATATATATATATTTATATATATATATATATATATATATATATATATATATAGATGTTTGCGTATTCATCTCAACCGTCCATTTGACTTGTGGTGGGTTTTATTTTTCTGCATGTCTTTGGTTTTGCGTTCATCTCTTGTGGCAGTTGTGAAATTTCTGTGATATTTGCCGACCCGATCGACTCTTATCAGTTTTGTCGTTTACTTTAGCCCTTCTTTTCAAGTTTTGCCGTCCAAAACCGAAATGCATGTACACCGAAATCAAGCGAATGCCAACATTGCAAATACTAAAACATGATCCGGCAAATAGTTAGTACTTAACTAACTCTTAGCCATAAGTTATATAATTAAATTTATACGCTTGTGCTTACAAGTGAAGTAAAAAGTTCGCTATGCACTTAAGAAAGTTTTTACTTACGTAAAATTATTTTTAACGCATTTGAAAGCTTCATAAGAAATAATAACTGAAATACACTAATGATAATAATTGCAATCTTTTGCTTATTATTTACGAACTGCGGTACATTTAACCGATTTGAAATGGAAACGGCTCGAGATTGTCTCTCAAAACGCTTATATAACACTTGAAAAGTGTTCATTTAACCTAACATATCATCAACATGTCATCCAAAACTTATTACTCGCAATTATCTCAAAAAAGTGCAACAATCTTTTCAATATTTTTAATTTATTAATAAAATCAGAAAATTTTTATTATAAACTTGACTTAAATTGACTTTCAATTCTATGTATAACAGAAATTAATATAAGGGATTATATATAATAATAATAATAATACTATATATAGCATATATATTATGTTATATGTAGTACTATATAGCACTAGTGTAGTGTAGTACTATATACTGTGTGCTACTATATATAGTATATAGCACTATAGTAGTAGTATAGTACTATAGTACTATATAGTATAGTCTAGTACTATGTAATACTAGTATAGTATAGTAATACTTTATAGTGCTAGTACAGTATAGTACTAAATAGTACTATATATAGTATATATAGTATAGTACCACATTGCACATAGTACTAGTATATATAGTATATATAGCCTATATAGCACTATACTATACTAGTATACAGCTCCATAGTACACTAGTAGTACTATATAGTACAATATATTGCATATATAGTTTAGTCCTATATAGTACTAGTAGTGTAGTGTATATACAGTATATTACTATATAGTACAAGTGCACTATACTACATCTACAGTACTAGAGATAGTACTAGTGCAGTACTACATAGTACTAGTACTATGTAGTATATATAGTATATTACTACTATATTATAGTACATTAGTATATAGTATACTGTATATACTATACTATATATACTATATAGTACTAGTGTAGTATAGTACTATATAGTACTATATAGTATATTACTAGATTGTAGTATATATATATGCTATATATACTATATATACAATGTACTATATATACAAATACACGTGTAATAGTAATAATAATAATATTCCGTCCGAACGACGACTTGGTTTGCGAGCACAATTGTGTGTTGTTTTGTAGTCTAAAACGATCTTAAAGACATTGTATGAGACTCTACAATCTACTGCGAACATCGGTCTACAGTTTAGTACAACCACGTATTTATGAATCTATACATCGGGACCTATTTTCGTATGGTTACCATACAAAACAGTTAGATTGCAAGTGTGATATGTTGTAAAATTAATTTTTTTGAAAATATTTTATGCATTTTCATTTTGTGTCTGTCCATTGTTTACTTCTTTAACAAAATTCTAATGCAACTTTTTATTTGACATTTTGTTAGTTTATTGCCCGGCTATCAACGTCACTGCCTGAGATTTATGTGCATATTTTAGTAAGCACAGATTTTCAAACCAAACCAAATGAAGACACCATTAAAGTTATGTACACGACGAACGACGGAAATGCAAACAAGAAAACTTGAAAAGAAACTAATAAGAGAGTTAGATTTCTTCATTTATGGACGAATCTTAAATACCCATCGCCCCATTTTGCTTGTGTTGAAATCATTTACTTTTTCCCCTTTTTTTTTGTCTTTGCTTTCGTCGTTGTTTTCAAAACATTAGTGAATTCGTTGCGACGAGTTTCCATAAAGGGACTAATAACAAATAAATATTGTTTTCGATAGATTTATAGTTTAAGGAAAAGTTTTGAGCATAAACAACCTGTACCACTACCATATGCCACTAATTGGCACCGAAATTTAATTGTGATGTGGATTGTCTTATGATTTTCGAATTTTTATTTATCAGATGACGTTAACCGCATGATGGATTTAGTATACTGTCATCTGTCTTTGTGAGGATGTACGAAAAAACATCTTTATTGGCCACCATATTAGAGACGACATCATAAATCTTTGAAGGAATGTTTTTAGTTTTTTGTCTTCTTCTTCTTAATCGCACTGAAAAGACTTTACACATTTTTATACCCTACATCATTTTAAGTTTGTACGGAATAATGTAACACGCAAGAGGGTTTAAGGGGGTCGCACCTTTTTGTGATACCGATCGATTCAGAAAATGATTCTATGATCGATCTAGACCTGCCTGCCTGTCCATGTGAATTTGTGCTCAATCGCAGGTGTAGGTCGCAATTATTGAAATATTTTGATGAAATTTGATACATTGACGTATTTTACCTAAAGACGAACGCTATTCAAAATGGTTTGCATCCGTTCACTCTATCGACCACTCCCCATATAACGCCCTATTTTTACATGGAAAAAATTGCAATTTTCAAAATTTTTCGAAAAAAAATTCGCTCCGCAATATTATACTTTCGACATTCTAACTTCGTAAGAAAAATTTGGTTCGGTTTGGGGCAAATTGTTGAATCCCTCTCTCATATAATGAATCGTTTCTATCAAAACGGAATCTGTATATAGTAAATGGTGCAAAATTGGTTCATTATATTACTCTTCGGAATTTGAACACTGTAAGTGTATTTTTGGGAAGCCATCCCATATAAGGAGGGAAGGAGGGCGTGCTTTCAGTGCACAATTTTCAAAATGAATGAATAACTATATGTGCGTGTAGGTGAAGTGATGTGTAGGGTATCTGAGAGTCAGCGTTGCTCGATTATAATGTTTTTACCCGTTTTCTTTAATTTTATTTGCAGTTCAAAGTGTAAATTGTGTTCCAATTTAATTTTAGAACTTTGAAAATATAAATAAAACAAAAAAATTTCACAAAATTTTTATGTTTTGTATTCAAAACAATTTTGCGTAGACGAGACCCAAATGCCAAACTGAATATTCGTGTCATTTTTATGTTACGTTATAAAGCGAAACCACACTGATGGGGCTTACTTAGGCTTTAATTAATTGATAGCGTACGCAAGACTGCAACAATTTTGTGAATTTGTGTAGATCAATAAGAGTTGGAGGGGATTCTAAGAGTTTGGAAATTATTGAAATTATCAGCATCGCTGGCCTTTTTCTCATTTTCGAACAAAAATGTAACTCAGTCAGAGATCGGATATAATGTGCACACATATGCATGCACTCTGATCAAGCTTACTTATAATTTGTTGGATTTGTGGGTATGTTTGATGTCTGGTTAATGTTCATGCATTCCTGCACATATATATGTATACTAAACATGCAATGTTCAATTGTCCAAGATTTGCGGTGTACACGGGATGAAGGAGCGCATGAACGAAAAGTCCGGCATATGAGGTATCAGGCAAAACTTTATGACCAAAGTGGTTTACGACGACTGGAAAAGTAACCTGGGGCGGGAGAAATCAATCCATTGAACTTCCATGAGGCGCAGGGCACTAGCTGCAACTACACTACGTGCAAGAATGATGGACGATATGTGCATGGGAAACAGTTGTAATGCGTAGGCGGCATGGGTGATGAATGATGCATGATCCAGATGATGTGAGTTAGTTGTCTTTGAAGATTCCCCGCATAGCAAAAAAGAGAGGAGAAACCACAAACAAAAGCACACGCCTTTTATCGTTTTGCACATTTTTCCTAATATTCCTGTAATGCACTTGAGATTTGAACACGCGACCATTGCGTTGTTAGTTACCTATTTGGCCACTCAGATGGATAAAAATACAAACCTTATACCATTCGATTGTGAGTAGAGTTCGACTTTATTAACAAAATTAGGCGAAAATTTATTTACAAAGTTTACCATGCACTTAATGATAATTTAGATAAAGATTTTTAACATTTCACTTACACTTCACTTCAGAGAGCTCGCAAACGTTTCTCTTTTTGAAGGTCACGATTTAACGCCTCGCCCCTTAAGATTCTTATAATTACAACTATAAAATTGGCTTTTTGAAGAGAGCCTAAAAACCTTGTCTGTCCCGCACGGAATTCATATTCTACCCGAAAAATCGGGTAAGGAGTGATAAACAAAACTTCGAATAAAACATTTTTGTATCTCTCAAGAAATTTTTGAATTTTCATTACGATATATGTATATATATGTATACATACTGTGCGCGCGCGCGTGTGTGTATGTATGTATGTATGTATGTATGTATGTATGTATGTATGTATGTATGTATGTATGTATGTATGTATGTATGTATGTATGTATGTATGTATGTATGCATGTATGTATGCATATGAGAATATATATATATATATATATATGTGTGTGTGTGTGTGTGTGTGTGTGATAGAAAAGCGTAACGAAGCACTCCTCGTATTCTTGTATTCTTGTTCATCTCTTCACTAAGATGAGAATATTGAAATTAAATCGTCAATAGCTTTTATAATGGTTGACAAAAGGGAAGTGAAGCCACACCTACAATGTGAATGCAATTAATGCAGTCATAGTGCATTAAAGAAATATTTGGAAAACGATGCCTAATATCAGTTGTTAGCCCCACAAGCATCTATGCTGTAAGCGAAGCGACAAAACAAGACCCCATAGGTCGTTTACATGATTAGAAAAGTGAGTCACTTCAAGAAATTAACAAACAATAACCACGAGAAAATCCCATTGACCTACAAAAGGCTTATCTTTATTAAAACGTATATTTTTAATAGCGTTTAGAATAAAGATAATTTTGAAAAAACAACAAAAAAAAAAATAAATAAAAGAAACCAAAGGAAATTGTGAAACACACGAGCGACTATAATTTCAAGGACAAATGAAAAATCACGTTATATTATGTAAGCTGCACGCGTTCACTAAACACGCGATATTAACTTTTACTCTTCTTCTTTTTCTAATAACAAGAAGCTTTTCGATCGTTTCAATGGAAATGCAATTTTTTAATGATCATAATATTGATAAAATAACATAATTGTCCGTCCGTTCGTATTAGCAAAGTAAAAATAGCATTTTTATTAATTGATTAAGTATGTATGTGTGTGAGCACAAGCATTTGTTCTTATTTTATTTATTTAATTTACTTAAAAAATATTTCTCAGTAATATCATGTCTATGTAGATATTATTGTTGTTAAAAAAGTATAGGGAATTGTTTAAATTCATTACTTAATCATTAAAATTAATGATAATATGATCTCTTCAATGTAAAGTCTATTTGATGAAATTATGCCATAATTTTAACTAATTATCTAAGCAGTTGTCATAAACACTTTCCGGTATCATTATCTTCTATAGCAATGTTCGCATCAAATCATTCAGGGCATTCGTTATATATATATAGTGCTAGGTCGATGACTCGTTTGATTGTGTTTTTGAATATAACCAACACGAATATAAATGGGCGTTATTGGAGGAGATTGAAAGGTACTTTCTTTTCATATGTGAAATATCAAATAAACAAAAACAAAAAAATGTCATGAAAAGATTAACTAATACGGACTTCTTCAAATATGTTCGGCTCTTCCACCCATCTAAAAAAAACTCTTATTAGAAACGTAGAATTTCAGGAGAAGCGAAAAGAGGACAACAAAAGGTAAAAATTCATGCGAAAATTGAATGTGTGAATAACATCAAAATGAACTAACCAGTTCATAACGAACGACCAGCGTTTGTTTTTTCGTTTTTTTATTTTTATTTTTGTTTTTTTTTTATTAACAACTCGAAGACACGATGATGTCGTCATATCATTTTTATGAAATATTCAAAAAAAAAAAAAAAAAAAAAAAAAACCCAGAAAAGTCATAAAAAACTGAATAACGTTAACATTCACTCAGTCATTTCATTCATACGCGACTTCGGAAAGCAAACATACAGTTTACCGAAAAATTTTCTGAGAAAGTTATACGGATTCCCCGTAGACCGAATTATGAATACTCGTCGAATTGATTCAGAAGTTCCTATTAGTTAAACTCTTCACCCATTTTAAATTCTTAATAGGTTAGTTAAACATACACGAGATCAGAGCATTTTAGAAGCAAAGTTATCGGTTCACCAACCAAACAAATTTTTGCACACATCATACAGAGAGAGACGGAAAAAGAGGGAGGTAGAGAAGAGAGAAGAAGAGAGAGAAATTTTATGAGACTTTTTTCCCGTCAATCTATTATATAAATTGTGCTCATAAAATGATGCAATAAATATTTTCCCGTTACAATAGAAGCCTCAACGATGTCCATCGATTAAGTCCCTTAAGTTCATATTCAATATACAATGTACAAGGCGCACTCTAACGCAGTAACAAACTTAGTATACCTTTAGTCAGCAATAGCAATGAATATAACCAAACAGAGTTGCACAAAGCACACGCAGGTCTATTTTGCTGTCTAGACGTAAACATTAAATAAATTGTTATTTTTTACTTTTTGTTATTCTTGTGCAGTTGTTGTTATTAAAAAAAGCGGTTTTTTTTTTTAATTTAGTAATTTTATTAAAAAAAGTATATAAAAAATAACATTTTTTATTTAATTATTATTTTGTTGAGAGTTTAATGTGTAGGTCCTGAAATCGAAGTGAACTGAGCAGGTCGTGATTTTATTTTATTGGAAAATTACCGTTCATTTTTCTCCCGCGATTTCGTTTGCGAATTTTGCCTCTTGTGCAAGGGTGTTGATGAACATTTACCCTTTCGACGCAAACGTTTTAGTTTTTTAAGTTTTTTTAATTTTTGTCTCTCTACTGCTGCTATCCTGCTGTACGGGTCCTTTTCAGCATCAGTCATGTTTTCCCATAATTAACCCGCAATTTTAGGTACACTCGTATCGGCATGCACCTTCGCTAAAAAGTTTAAAAACGGGGTTACTTGTTGGCTCTTTACCGTTGCGTTCTCTAAATTCGCGGACGTTGAATTTGACTCTCCTCTGGGCTTTGTTGCCACATAACACGTTGGTAATTGTGTCACGCAATTTTCTCCATATCCAATCCATCCTGTAGCTTTTAAAGAACGTTTTAAAATGTAGCCTTCAACAATTATTTGATTGGACAAACGATCTTAAATTGAAAATTTTAAAAGTCACAAGGACACATATATATATATATGTAAACAGCTTTATGTGTTTATTAGGGTTTTGGTTTTTGCAATTGAATCACGCCTGCCATGCCTCTCATTGACTGGAAACGTAGAACGAAATGCCCATTAGTCCTTGATAGTTCGAAAATATTTAAAACCTACTTAGCATTAAATCCAAGCCATTTTTTAGAAAGTTCAGTAAAAGAAAATTTTTGTTTTTTATTTTATCATGAAATTGTATTGATTTGTAACTATATATACATATATATAGTATATATAGTAAAATTCAAAATACATATAAATATAATATACATATAAAATTCAAAAAAAATAATACACATAAAATTCAAAAATACATACTCAAGTCGCTCCCTCTGGCCAATAGGTTTTTTGTTTATCTTCACGCTATCTTTACAATGCTGCTTCATTCCATTCGAGTGTTTAGTAAAATCCATATTATACATCTATATAAACCTCCTCTGCCGAATATTAAATTAAAATTCTGTATTTGAAGCATTGATGCGGCATTGCAAGCCTAATTATCTTTACATCCTTTTCAATTGTTTTTCCCCATTGATATAATTGACTTCCTTTTTATTTAAATAACGATTCTTCAGCCTTATTATTTCACATTTGGCAGTTTGTGGACGATATTGATGATCGGTTAGACCGAGGCAAGTCTATAGCCATTTCATCCGCCTTCTGTTGGTGCTTTTTATTGATCATATGCCCAGTTTTGTCAGATGGGGTTGGGATAAATTTGACATAATCAATGCTTAAGTTTAATACGCGCATAAAAATGGT